>CM012459.1:2581106-2826106 GCA_003999625.1 Oryzias javanicus
TCCTGTTCAGACTGTGTTCACACTAGAACCACAACAGATCTGATGGATAACCACCTGAAAAGCTTGTTCCCTTAATCAACCAATCGTGTGGATTAGATGGTTTCATTTAGGAGAGTCTACTGACGGTGGCAGAAAGGGTGTTGATTGGATCAAACTGAAAGTATTTGTCTTCTCAGCCCGAGTGGTACCTCACACAGGCTCTGATCTGGATGGGGAGCAGCACCGCCTTCATGGAGGAGAAGATCCAGCCGGTCTTTGACCGAGCCGGAGCCGCCGTCAGCGCCAGGGTATGAAGGTCGCCGACGTGACGCACGTTCACCGAGATGTTTGTCATTCTGTGATCTGATGTGGTGTGTGTACACACCTGTGTGCAGGTGGAGTTGTGTCGCGGCCTGGTGTCTCTGGTCCAGGAGAAGGTGGCTGCCGATGCTCCCAGAATCCTCTATGATGATGCTCTCTTCTGCCACCTGGTGGAGGAGGTGCTGCAGTTTGAGAAGGAGCTGCGAGGCAGTCACTCCTACCCTCCCGCCCTCCCTGGCCTGCTGCACATCCTGCTGGAGGACGGCGTCCTGCAGAAGTGGCTCGCCGTGGAGAAGAAGAGTGAGTCCTCAGGTGTTGACGTGAGCTGCAAAATTCCTCCAAGTTGCATTTTGTTGTACGACAGGACGTGCTCAATATTAAGGCGGACCTTCCCCGAACAAGCTCCGCCTCACCTGAGAGATTGTATCGTGACCTGTGTTTTCAGTGGCTGTGGAGAAGATGGACGCCATGCTGTCCACTGACGGAGCGTGGAGCTCTCAGTACAAAGACATCAGTGACATGGACGAGCTGAAGGCTCCAGACTGTGCCGAGACCTTCATGACGCTGCTGCAGGTCATCACGGGTGAGACCCCCTCTTTACATTCTGACAGCTTTCACTCCTCCGAACACTCCAACAGCAGAGACCCCCCCCTGTTCTGCAGAGCGGTACCGGGCCCTGCCCTCCCCGGCTGCACAACTCAAGTTCCTGGAGCTCCAGAAGGAGCTGGTTGATGACTTCCGAATCCGACTGACGCAGGTAACTGTCACTCCGCTGTCATAGATCCTAAAGGGGAGATCACTGAATCCACTCTACTCCATAATCCTCTGCTGATCCATCTTCAAAGTGTTCCTAGTGTCTTTCAGTGATGAGGATGGTTTTTTTTAGACAAAAGTTTTATAAAAACCTTTTCTAGAACATAGCTTCTGCAGAGCAGCAGTAAAGCGTTGAAATTCACCTCTGAGTTATGGAACAGAGCAACCCCACCGCCCCTTCCCATCACACATCCCAGTTTTTATCCCAGAGCCATCACATTTTTAAATGCTGCTATTAATTGAGTGCCTTTTTATTATAATGTTTTAACTTCTTGTATGGTTGGTTAGATGTGTGTTTGAATTTAATTTATTTCTTTTGGTATTTTTTACATTTCTTTTTATTTATCTATTCATTTTTTTTACACCAAAGAGGATTGCACTCAATTTTGTTGTATTTGTACAATGACAATAAAGTTATTCTATTCTATTCTATTCTATTCTATTCTATTCTATTCTATTCTATTCTATTCTACTTATGTTTACACGCTCTCCTTCTAGCTTACAGCCCCTCACACCCCTAAACTATCATTAGCAGTGAGCCATATTAGAGTTTAGATTTGATGTCCTCCCCCTCTTTTGTTTTTCAGGTCATGAAAGAGGAGTCTCGATGTCCGCTCGGTGTCCGTTACTGCGCCATCCTCAATGCCGTGAACTACATTTCCACCATCCTGAGAGACTGGGGAGACGATGTGGTTCGTGTTTTATAAAAAACTTACATACTCTTAAAGAACAGCTAAGACTTTAGAAGTACAGTCTTCTTGAGGTTGGAGACCGGAGACCTCCGTGAAGCCCCCCGTCCCCGTCTCACCCCCACTCATTCATACTCATCACAAACACTTCTGACCATGCTGTGCGAACATTTATTAAAAAACACTGGAGTATACACAGCACATTAAGTTTGTTCCTGTAGATGCTGCCACAGTTACGTAGCCAGTGATTAATCCTTCTGGCAGCTTCTTTACCAGTTAACTATATTGAAACATTAACCTTTGTAATAGACCAATCATAAGAAAGCTAGTGCAGCCCTCTGACTCCGCCCCCAAAGTGATTTTTCACTCGAGCATGTGACCAAAATGTCGCACGTGCGCGTTAACTGAGATTCTGTGAGCGTACACGCACGTCTCATGCCTGAGGGAGCAGCTCACGCACACGGAAGTTGACATCGAATAAACGCCATATAAAACTACATTTTTAAAACTTTTAAACTGTAACTTTTAACATAATTATGAACTGGATATATAGCATTACCTGCAATAATGCTACTGTGAATGCTGGAAGATGAATTTGACCGCTAGTGCTAATAGCTAAAAACATTGAAGCTGATAGCTGAAAACATTGAAGCTGATAGCTAAAAACACTGAAGCTGATAGCTGAAAGCTGATAGCCAGTTAAAATATTAGTTAAATGCCAAATTAGCCTAAAAAAAAAAAGAATACTTGGGTTTGTCAAAACAGCTAGCATGTAGCTGAAAATGTAGCTACATTTCAAAATAGCGAAAAAAATGGAAAAAAGCCTAAATTAGCCAAACAGCTAGCATGTAGCTGAAATATTAGCAAAACTCCAACATAACCTAAAAGGATCCTGGTAAATGCCAAAATGCCTAATAGAATACCCATTTTTAAAACGTTAAAACTGTAACTTTTTAACATAAATGTGAATATTAAAAAGGCATGAACATCATTCCAGAATAAATCAACTTAAACCTTAAATAACTTTCAATATTTTATTCTCCATAAAATATATTTTGTCAGAATTGTACAAGTTAGAAATGAGCACAAAATAACACCGGGCCATTAATAACAATAAAATAGAATTATCCTTGACATTAACACGTGTGTTACACAATAAACCGCCGGGCCTCGGCTTTGACATGTTTTAGGACCTGTGGATTTGCCTGCAGCAGGCTGGCGGCCACATTACAGGAATGATCATGAAACCCGTTGGTTGTCTGTGACCCGTTTGGGTTTAGCCACTCCCCCTTCAGCCGTGCATCTCTTCCTCCACCAGTTCTTCCTGCAGCTGCAGCAGGCGGCGGTGTCGCTGGGGGAGGACGAGGTCCTGGGGGGCAGCAGCATGATGGAAGTGGGTCGCCTGGCCTCTTTGGAGGGATCTCTTTTCGACGGACTCCTGGCTTTGCTGGATCGTTTGAAAGCAGACATGCTGGGGAGGCTGCTGGATTTCCTCATGAGAGAAATCTCCGAGAAAGCCAAACCCTACTGTCAGGAGAGGTGAGAGCCCGACTCGCTGATGACCTCTGAGCTGAACCGCGCTCTGACTTTTAACCGGCTCCGTCCTTCAGGTGGCTGTCTCTTCCATCCCAGCAAGACCAGTCCATCATGTCCCTGTCCGGCTCGGCCTGCCCCATGATGCTCTGTGTGCGGGACAAACTGCTGAACCTCCATCAGGTTCTGAGCCTCCCTCTGTTCCAGCTGGCGTGGCAGGGCCTGGCAGAGAGGCTGGACCATTTCCTCTATCAGGAGGTGAGACCTGAACGGTCAGGATGGGTGTGGGGGGTAAACATGACAACAAAGAGGGGAGCGCTAAGATGGAGTTTAAGTAGAGTTGATCTGAGGCTAAAATGAAGCTTTAACTATGTTTACTAAAGACAAATCAAGCTGGAAATGAGAAAACTAATCACTTTTTAGTGAATATCAAAACAGAATGCCAGGACTGGGTTAATAAAATCGATTAATCGATTTAAGCTTAATAGATCAATAAAAATAAAATATAATTTTCAAAAAAATATAAATTGATCCACCACATAAAGCTACAGTCTGCTAGCTTGATGGTAACGTTTAATGTAATTTACCCTAAGGACGGCTAATGCTAATGGTCAACATAAACAAACATTGCTGACTAAATGAACATATTTATTTACTCACAGGCATTCATTTCCAAAACTCTTTTAAGAAAATATTTTTTAAATTAACTTTATGTGGTCTAAAGCACAGTTTTTTTTTTGCTTATACTGTCTTCTTCTTGAATAAGGTGTACTTCTATAGCGCAATCGGCACCTAGTGGCCAAACTGAAACTACCTCCAGGAGAAGAAGAACAATGTTTCCAATGTTAATGATCTGAACATTTTAGTTAGAACTTCTCCTTTAGAGAATCCATGGAACACTGGATGATATTAACAATCTCAGTATTTCACTGATACATTTACAGGATGTGAACTGGATCAGATTAATATATTATTATTAATATTATTTTATATATATATATATATATATAAAATAATCTTATGTTATTATTAATATATATTCTAATCATATCGTAGATTATTAATGTATTTCTAAACAAATGTATATAAATGTGTAAAAAAATTGTAATCGATTCGATTCAAGCTCATATGAATCGAATCGGACAGTTTGTGTGAATGATAATCGATCCCCGGCCCTACAGAATGCTTTTTCAACACTGAATTATATAAACTTTTCATTTGCTCCTCATGGAAACGCTGACGGTCACGAGTGGAGAAAAGACTGATGATGCGGGGGCTCTCTCTGTCAGGTGGTCCTGTCCAATCACTTCAGTGAGGGAGGGGCCGCTCAGCTGCACTTCGACATGAACAGGAACCTCTTTCCTCTCTTTGGTCATTACTGCAAGAGACCGGAAAACTTCTTCAAGCAGTGAGTGCTCGTTTTTATTTGACCTGAACCCACAGAAACTCTGTGACGGTGAACCGACAAAGAAAGCAGACGGTTGTAATAGTAGAGTGAGTGTAAGGACAGGACATAGAGTGATGGCTTTAGTTTGAAAACGTGCAATAATAAATGTGAAAGTAGGTGTTGGAAGCCGAAAAAACCTGCCATACTTTAAAAACGTTTTCTGATGATAATGCGTTCCACTATCTCATTATCATAGGAAAATTCCTTTTTCTCGTTATAATTTAGAACATAATGTCGCGTCGCTCTCTCCCTTTCCCACACTGAAATACCTAGACTATTTTAAGTCTTTTTATTTTGTAGTTAAAAACGAAAAAATCAGAAAAAAAACACTCTGTAAAAACTGTTTTTAAATTTTTTGTGATGTATTAGTGAATCTACGCTCCTCAAAGGCCTCAGTTCCATATCATGCACCCCCCCCCCATTTATCTAAAGCCCCCGAACAAACGGGTGTCTCGTAGTTATATGAGCAATAAAAATATGTTTTTTTTAAATGTCTTGAAAGCTAAGAAAAAAAAATTAAAGGTGAAAATGATAACAAGAGAAAGTCAGAGCATTTTTAAGAATCTGCTGCTAGGATATAAAACAGACTTTATTAAAAGTTTCCAAAAATTAAAAATACAAGAGTATATTAACAAAAATATGTCCTGAACAGTGTCACTCTCTGCTCCAGAGTGTGGGCCGAGCACCAGAGAAAAACGACTTAAAATGTGTCTTCTTCATAGCAAGAAGAAAATAGGACTGTCCAAAGACTCAAAGAATATAAAAAAAAGAAATGGAAGAAAACAAGAGATTGGAGATTTAATATTTACAAGATATCCACAGGGCAGGTTTTTAGAATGTTACTCAGAAATGTGTGAATGGATCAAAATACCTCTGTGGGGTTGTTTACAGTGAGGGGTGAACATGACAAAAGTTACTTTTTCATGGTATGCTCCTTTAAAACAACCACCAGTCCTCCTGCTCATACAATGAGACCGGCCTATTATGAGGCGTGGCCCCTCCCACAGGTCAGGCCGCTTCAATTCATCTCATTTAGACGAGGCACTATAAAGGCCAGCCAAAACTGCAGTTTGGGTTTACATGGAAGGAGAACTGAACGGCTGAGGAGAACAAAACACACCAGGAAAGTATCAATACTCAGGCAATAAAGAATTAGCCCCAAACAAGCGTTTGAGTGCATGTTTATTAATAATATAAATGTGGACAGGAGACTGGCTAAGATGTTTGAGTGTGTGCACCCACCCAACTAACAGTAGTACAGCTACACCGTAAACACCAGATCTGCTGTAGAAAAGGCCAGGAGTTCCTCTACATTCCAATCCTTTAGGTTCTGATTTTATTATCTGTGTCGATTTCAGTTTTATTCATGTCTCAGAGACAGGACACATTAAAAGCATTGTATGCAATGAGCCAGAATTAGCCCTGCAGCCATTTTTCATCTGTTGTCCATGGACAGATGTTAAAATTGTCAACCTAAAATGATTAATTGTTTGTTTGTACAGTGACTCTAAGGCTTTTAATGCTGTTTTGTTGGCGTATGAACAAGTTGTGATATAGTATGTCATGTGTGACAAAGCAGAATGCAACCACAAATGTGCCCAAATAAATCTAAAATTTGACAGATTCAATTTAACACAGTTACAAACTCTTGGTTTTAGGATGTAATTTTTGTGTCTAATAAAACACAGAGACAACTTCAATTTTTTTCCCAGAAACAAAACGTATACGGTTTGATTTAGAGAAAAACATTGTGAATGTCTTATTTACACTGAGTTTTTAAACTTGACCATTCTGCAACAGGACCCATAGATTCAGTGAGAATGTCAGCCACCTGAATGTGTCTTTACCAAGTGCATGAATGACAGTATCATCAGCATACATCTATTTGAAAACATTTGAACAGGCTGTTGGAAGGTCATTTATGCAAAGAGGGCCCTAAAATGGACCCCTGCGGAACACCGGTGGACAGAGGAAGAGGAGAAGAGAAGGAATTGTTTATTTGAAATTTATGATTCTATCCATTTTATTGCATTACTGGAAAAAAATAATTTGGTTAATTTGGTCAATCATTTTTTTGATTGATAGTGTCAAATGAATGTTTCCAAGAAACTCTGCTCCAACCACTCCGCTTTTATCTAATAGATGCTTTACAGTTATCCGTCTCTGTAGAGTGGTGAGCTTTAAAGCCAAACTGCATGGGATGAAGTGAAATGGATGTGATCCATTAAAACATTCAAACATGAATTCATTTGTCAATGTTTGGTCAAAACCCTGGATACTTGAAATTTATCTTTACAAGTGAACAATCTGAACTCAGATTTGGCCATTTTTCCCTGCAGACAGCCCGTATCTACCCCTAAGGGCAGTTGTGACTAAGGCTTAAAGGAATTGAAGACAAATTCTTCAAGTAAATTGATCCATTGGTTGATTGAAGTCAGGCTTGGAGGTCAATCCAGCCTTTGGTTAAGTTAGTCTTGTGGCTGTTGGTCATCGTTGTGTCTGTCCTGTCCCCGCAGCATGAAGGAGGCCGTCATCATCCTGTGTCTGAACGTGGGCTCGGCTGTGCTGCTCAGGACGGTCCTCAAAGAGTCGCAGCAGGAAACGAGAGACAAAGAGCGTGACAGAGCGGCAGATCCGGCCCCCGAGTCTGTCCTCAACGAGATGGGCGTGTACTGCTTAGCCCCCTCAGATGTGCTCATCCTGCTCAACCTCCGAGCGTCCTGGCCCGGACAGTAACTCTGAGGAGCACGGGCGTCCTTCACTAACCTCATGTCACGACTTTCTATTATGACACTTTATTATTATGTCTCCTAACGTAATGCAGACAATGAAAATCACATATTTATAGATGAATACAACCATAATAAATTCTGGTTTTGATGGATTTTTTTTTGTTTATTTCCTATTTTTTCTTTTTCTGTTCATTGAATTAATTGGAAACTTAGGCAGGAGGGGGGTTGACAGCTGACGAGACTGACTATGGATGAAAATCACAGCTCAAAGGAGGCGGGGCTTCCACTGAAGTGAACCAGGATACTCGGCTTCTTCCTGATCTTCCTCCTCTGCTGTCCTTTACTATTCTAAACCAGAGGTCTGCAATAAGCAAAATAACAATAAACTAGCATGTTTTAAAAGTAAGGATTACTTAATTAGCATTTATTTCATTTAGATTAGTTAAATTTATAAATTGATGTCTGAGGTTCACATAGATGATAAACTATGTAGGTTTTTACATCCCTGTTCACCTGGAAAAGACTTGTTTACACAACGCTATATCCTGAATGCACAGATTTTGTATACAAAGCAAAACTTTATTAAAAAGTTTGATCTTTTACGAGTTAAAAGCATATATTATCTTATCAGCACAACATTGGTTACTAGCTGCCCAGAGCTGCGCTGAGATGATCCTGTTTGCCACAGAGCGTCTTTTGTTTTGAAAAAAAGTTTTAAAAAAGAAAAGAAATCACATCTTGAGAGATGCTAGGTTCTTTTTATCTTTTTGATTTTGTTGGTTCCAGAAAATCGACAATTCATATTTATTTAAAAAAAGAAGGTAATCAATTCAAATACAAATTTCTTAAAGGCTAAAGTAAGACTATGTGGCTCCTTCTAGGTTTTAACTAGTAGAAAAAAAGCCCAAAAGGCTCTTTTACCGTTAAAGGTTGCCGACCCCTGACCTAAACGTAAGATGAAGTAGCTTATTAAAGAGGCTTTGTTTGCTCTACTCTTAATCCAGAATGTATAGATTTCAAAAACTGAGCAAAAAGTGTGGTAAATTCTGATCTTTTACGATTGCTCCGTTTATTTTATGAGTTTAAACCACAAATCATCTGATGGGTGTTGATGGCTCACTTAGGACATAAGAAATGACAAGAGAACATGCAGTTTTTGTCTTGTGCTGCTAAAAACCTTTCATGGGAGCACAAATACTGCAACAGGGATGATCACGTTTGCATGGCAACTTTATTTTTGAAGGAAGTATTATGAGTTTCTGTGAAAAACAAAAAATAATTTGACATTTTTGGAAAATGTTAGTTTCTTTTCATGTTTTTGTTTTTATTCATGCCAAAAAGAAATATAATTTTAGTGGATATTCTTTTAAAAATAACAATATTATAAAAAAATTGTTGTATCAAATTTTAGTAAATAGTAAAATAAGACTGTTTTTTATGGGTTAGAAATTGCTCTTTTTCTGCTTTAGCTTGCAGATCACTTTTCTAAACTGTGAAAAATACAGCATTTTTACAACGGTGCTGCAGGGGGCGCTCTGGGGCTGTAGTGCTGCAGCTTAGCCATAAAATCGGAGATAGAAGAAGAAAGCTTTTATTTTTCTTTTAAAGCGAGATGGCGTCGGCGCAGTTAACGGACGAGGAGCTTTTTACGCAGCTAAAGCGCTTAGGTTTCACTCCGGGACCCGTTACGGAAAACACCCGCCCAGTTTATTTGAAGAAACTGAAAAAGCTTCGCGAGGAGCAGCAGCAGCGGGGATCCAGAGGGGTGAAAAGCCGCCCTAGCGCGGCTGCTAGCACAGCGGTTAGCATCGCGGCGCCGAGGCCCAGTAGACATGACGTCACGCAGTCAAGCGCCATCAGAAAGCCGGGCCGGAAGTCGTCTGTCCTCGGCTTCAGTTCCGACGAGTCTGACGCTGAAATTCCTCTGAAAAGGAAGGGCCTGGCTAAGCACAGACGGAGCGCCGCTTATCAGCAGGAACTGACCGAGCCCGCAGACAAACAGAACCCCGCCGGGACGACCCAGAATTCGTTTTCTAGTCCGCTGGATCACAGCGTCCATGAGAGCTCCAGGCATTACGACGAGTCGGGGGACGAAGACGAGGAGGAACCCGAGAACCCTCGCTCCGTCAATGGCCGTGAAGGGACTGGTTTGAACAAAACAGCCGGAGAGTACTCTGATTCGGACGAAGAAGGAGCGCTAAGCCCCGGCGAGCCTCAGAGGCGACCGGAGCCTCGGCGGAGCCGCATGGCTGCGCCATTCTCTCCTTTAGACGATCGAGGCTCCCAGGTCAAAGGCAAGAACAGCGCGCCCAACCCGCACGGGTCTCGGAAGATGGTGCGGGGAGAGGACGAGGAGGTCAACGGAGAGGACCTCGACCCCTATGAGGGCTCACAGAGGTATCCCAGGAAGACCATTTACGTCTCCCTTGCCGAGCAGCGCGGAGCCAAGGCCGGGAAAAACCACTTCGACGGCGAGGACGGAGCAGCCAGGAGCAACAGCGCGACCCGCTTCAGCGTCGGGCTGAGACCGCGCTTCTCCGGCTACAGCAGCCCGGCCCAGACGCACAAGGGGAACCACTCCAACCACAGCCCGAACCACGCGTACAGCCAGACTGCGCCGAAGCAGAAGCTGTCCGTCCCGGAGGACGAGCTGCTCCTGCAGTTCAGGAGGGAAGAGCCCGCGTCCTCCGGCAGCTTCAGCGCCCACTATCTGTCCATGTTCCTGCTCACCACAGCCTGCCTCTTCTTCCTGCTGCTCGGCCTCATGTACCTCAGGATGAGGGGCTCCGTGGAGGCGGACGGTGTACGTAAGTATCAGGCTGAGTCCTCTTTGACCTTTTAAATGGGTTAGAACTGGCTGCAAAACCATTTGATCAAATACAGAGCTTTACTGTTACTTTATTCAGCTGAGCTTCTTAAAGCAACAGTTTTAAACTAAACTGCGGTCAAGTTTAGTTTCAGGTTGGACATTCCACAGACATTCACAGCATTCATGTAAAAAAATGTCAAGATTTTTCTTCAATAACTCTTAAATTTTGAGACCAAATTACTTTATAATAATAAAACAAACTAAGAAATATCAGGAAGAGCAGTTTAGATTAGCTTTTGATGCTTTTTCTAATTTTAGTCGAGTTTTTATTGTACATTTACGTGAAAAATGTAAGTTATATGACCCAATTGGTTCAAATTAAAACAAAAAAAAAAGCATTAAAAGCCGATCTAAACTGCTGTTCCAGATATTTCTTAGGTTTAATATTCTAAAGTGATTTGGTGTGAATTGTTCCAATAATTTAAGAGCTATTGAAGGAAAAGGCTGTCATTTGTTGATTGTCACTAAATATGAACACAGCAAATGTCTGTTGAATGTCGAAACTAAAACTAACTTCACCGCAGTTTAAAACTATTAAGTTTCTGAAAGAAACGGGAACTAACATCTTGGTGGATCTCGTACAGACTTGCTGGATCTTTTCTAAATTCGCTCATTTACATCCCAGTTGGACGAGAATCATCATCCACTTAGACAGGGGTGTCAAACTCAATCGCACAGTGGGCCAGAATCCAAAACATACCTTGGTTTAAAAAAAAAAAAAAAAGGCTATAATCTGACCAATCAGATGTCGCCCTAAAAGTCCAATGTTCCAATCAGATTTTGTGAAGCTGGTTTTCTGGTTGGAAAGGTGTGCACTTCCAGCCTGAGTCAAAATGTTGACTCAAACCAATCTCTGCTAATAGATTATTTCTGATTCCAACATGGTCATGTCATGAAAACATGGTTACTGAAATGACTTTGTTTGGTTGGAGCTGGAAGTAAACCATTTTCTATGGGTGACGTCACACTCGCTCCAGTTCTCATGTACAGTCAATGGAAGGCACGCTGGTTGAAGATGAGGAATGCTTGTTCTCGCCTCTCAAATGCAGTCTTAAATAAGTCCATATCAGAATCAAAACTTTCCTATCAGCTGGTTGTGATGGGCGTGGCCAGCCAGAAAAACCTGTCAGCTGATGGAGACGTGTTATGACCATTGGCTGCATAAGAGAACTGGACTGAGTGTGACATCAACCACATAAAATGCGTTTCTTCCAACCCCAACCAAATGGTCTTTTTTGTCTTAGTCAGCGTTTCTATGGTAACTACTTTTGTTAATCAAGAGTGAGCTTGTTGGAAGGCCACACCCCTACTACTTAAAAGCCATATAACGTTTTGAACGTTCACATACTTTTATGGAGACATCTAATTCGTTAGTTTATAACTTAAATAACTTCAACTACAGAAAAAATGTTATTAGTACATATAATTATCAAGAAAAAATGTATCAGGGCAAGAATGATTATTCTGACAAACAGAATGACTGAGTACGAGCTGCTTATTTCTCGATATGGGATTTTAAGATAATAATACACATAAGCACTGTTCTTGCTCTATTGTTGTCAACAGACAAAACTATCAGTCACAACTCACACCTGAAGCTTTCTCCATTTTACATTCCATAGGCTGGGCAACGGCTATTGAAGCTCTATTTAAGATAGAACCTAAGTAGTGCAACCTGACATTGTATACTCCCCTCTACACACAATGCCACACCATAAAAAAAAATCGCATATTTACATCTATCACCTTCCTTCAATATCTCAACAGCGCTTCCTCTAGATCAGATAGACACATGGTTTTTGAAATGGCGTGGCCACCAGAAAAACCTCAGGGTTGATTAGAAACTTGCCCAACACCATGCGAGCATAAAATCGATAGTTAGTAAACGATCAAAAGTCGACCGTCATAGCATGAACCACAGACGTTAACTTCAAAGTGCAGTTGAAATAAAGCGATTATTTCACAACTGCTCTGTCTTAGTCATGCTGTTTCTTATGGAGAATGAAACCACAGATTCAGATTTATGTTAATGAACAGATCCACAAAGAGAATGACTCTGGAATGACTACTCATTCAATACTCAGTGTTTCTGAGACTTTAAAGACTGCAATGAAGTCCATCGCTGTGGTGGCTGACATGCTGCTCGTGTTGATTGTGTCTTAATGAGTTCTTTGTTCCTCCTCCAGTCAAAAGACACCCGTTTGGCAGCGAGTTTGATGACTCCTATGTAAGTATCTGTCTTTCTGTCTCCTCTTTCACGTGAAGCTGTGATTTCTGCAGGAATGTTAAAGCTGTTCCTTCTAAGAACAATACTCCTGGAATGTGATTATATGCTGATAGTTCAGAAACATGCAGTCTCATTGACTGGTAGCAAGTGGGCCGCACAGACAGAGATAGGAATGTAGATCTGCTTTAGAGCACAGAAACAAATGGAAAAAGGTACGGTTGGTACGTGGAAATTAAAGAATTTTGTGAGTTTGCAGTGACCAATAGAGCAGAATTGATGCTGACTGAAGCTCTCAAAGTCTTTGCATATGTCTTAATGTGTACAGGCGCCGAGCAAGGATTCTGCTGGTTGTTCTTCTTAAAAAGTTGGATTTGGTCATTAATGTTTATTATAAAAACACTTCAACTGTGAGAGACGGAATGTTAAACAAAACTCCTGCAGGAAATCACATTGTTTCATTTTTTAAAGACTGATGAAAACAGTTTTTAACATGCTTGTGTGGTTATTGAGAACACATGTTAAGAAAATTAGGCTTCAATGTGTACTTCTGAGCATTTTCTCATTCAGGAGCAGAAAAAAAATGCTGCTGGTAAAAAAAATTGTACTTGTGATGTAGAAAATACACCGGGTGGGCTCAGATATTAAAAAGAGTGAAAATTTTATACAACCTATAAAGTTCACCAGTGCTTAAAAATGGAGAGAAGGTTTGATTTTAATTGTCTGGTTTCTAAAAAGATCTTTACAATCTATCTTTTTTTTTTTTTTTTTTTTACACAATCCATGAATTTTTCAAAAGGGGCTGGATCTTTGCTCTGATGTCCCAAAATCTTTTCTTTAAAACCGTGACTTTTTCAAATGATTATTAATAATAAAAAAGCAGGAATATTATTCCAAAATAAATCAAGTTAAACCTTAAATACCGTTCAGTATCTTACACTACATAAAAATATATTCTGTCAAAATTATACAAGTTAGAAATGAGTGCAAGATAACATCGAACCATTAATAACAATAAAATCAAATGATCTGGAGGGCCGGATAGAATTACCTGAGGGCCGGATCCTTGACTTTAAGACGTGGGTGACACGATAAACTGCCATTTATATAGTAAGTTTTTCAACAAAGTGGATTTGCAGCGTCGCAGAGGTCGAACTTGATCTTCTGCAGTGGGATTTCCTCTCAAACTTTCAGAGTTACGTAAAGACCGCGGCGCTCGCATTGGAGCCGTCACGCTAGCCAGGAGCTGTTTGTCAATAGGTTCCATCAAACTGCAGAAATGTTCACATTTTCTGGTCAACAGTAGCTGATGATCCAACATTCCTGATCTGAGGACTTAAACATTGTTTATTACAAAACTCTGTTTTTTAATGTTCATAATTTGTAAATCATGGAACAACACAGACCAGCTATCAAAAATGTTTTATTTGTTTTGACACATCTTTGGTGTGTTTTCTTCAGAAATCTAAGGAGTTTGTCTTTAACCCTTCTGCTATCTTATGGGGTCCAGATGACCCGACCCTTACATTGGGGTGTTTCTCTCTTATGACAAATGTGGACAAAGGTGGACAGGATTCCATGTCTGCCACAGACAAAACTGAAAAAAGTTGTCTTGTGGGGTCCAGATGACCCCACTCCCAACACACCTAGGACAGCACAAGGGTTACATGATGTTCACACAGGCCTTCACCTTTCAGTTTTTCTGTTCTCAGCTGGAAAAAAAGAAAAACAAAAAGCAGAAATTGTTAAAGAGCCACAAACCAGCTTCATCTCTCATTCTGTAAATTGTGAATATTTCTGAAACTCAAACATGGCAGACTGGTATGGAAGGTGCAAGGGAAATTATTATAAACTCCAGAACCTTTTTTCTAGAAAAAAAAAAGTTATAAAAATGCAACATATGATGCAAAATTGCAGTAAACTCCCTCTCTGCCAGGGCTGAGGTTTGGTTTGAGATTCATCCAGCTGGTCAAATGACACTCTGTGCAGTCGGTACTCATCCACATGTATGTTTGCAGAATGAAGGACAGAAGGAGATCATCCTGAAGCTGCTGCTGAGTCTTCACAACCACCTGGCTGTCGTAGCTGGTAACCATCTTCTCTGCATCCCACACACCAGCAGCTCAGAGGAGCTGAAGACCTCTGCAGATTCTAGATGTTTGAGCTGATCTGAAATGAAAAGGGTTCAATATTTATCCTTAGTAGTTGGAATAGATAAGGCTTCTTACCACAATGTCACACTCAGTTTATACAGTACTCTCCAGTTTATCTGCTTAAGCTCTATTCATGTTCATTCCCTGAAGAAGCATCAAGCTCGACTCAAACTGAATCTGACTCATTCCAAAACCAGAAGAGAGGATTTAAAGACAAGAATGTCTGAAAGTGATGTGACGATGTGACTTGATTGCAGGCCAGCATGACTGTGGAGACCTGCAGCATCCCAACAGGAGTCTGACCATGAAGCAGTCCTCCACCTACCTGCAGGTATGAACGTGTGAACCCCACCCCCACGGCAGCCTGAATGTACAGTTGTGCTCTGAAGTTTACACAACCTGGAAGAAATGAGGATTTCTTGGTCATTTTCATAGAACAAGAATGATCTAAACTTTTCTTAAACTTGCAGAGATTTGCAAACAGAAGAATTTGGAGTTAACTTCCATTTCTCTCTGCATTGTTTGGCCTTCACTCGGCCGTCAATATCAGGATTCAAATCCTGTGTGACACAAAATTTCCCAATTGTCTGTGCAAAATACAAAGAAACGTTCATAAATCTTCTCCTGGGTCGGCTGCTTGTCCTTTACTCCCCCTAGTGGCGAAACTGCGCATTGCAGTCATTTCTTTACAGAACCAGAACTCGCCACAGGAATTTTTTTTGGACAATAAATGGCTTTATACAACCGCTAACTATCAGTGGAACAAAGTTATCTGGGATATAATTCATATTCTACATACATAATAAAAAAAAATCATAAATTCTTCAGGGTAAATAAACTTTAACTGCAGCTCAGTCTGCAGAGAGATCAGAAAAATGACACAGATTGTGTTTTTGAAGGCGCAGGATCAGGAGTTTGGTCCCTTCACTCTTGAGGCTCTGGAGTGGATCATCCGAACGGACCAAGACGTGGGCTTCAGGTAACGGGAGTCCAGCTGGAGCTGTCTGAGGAGAGAAACCAGGGTTCTGATGTTCTGATTGTTGTCCAGGCTGCTGGGAGAGGACCCCCACGTTCCTGTGACAGACATCTCTGAGATTTCCCAGCTGGAATCCACTCGTCCCAGAATGCCCCTCACCTGCCGCCTTCGCCGGGCCTTCCTCACCGTTGGCAGTAAAGTCCTGCTGGTGGCTGCTGGTGAGTGAAATGGATCAGTGGAGCCGCCAGAGTCGCTGAAGGCTGTTGGACAGCAGAGCAGCACCTGGAGGTCACCTCTGTCTGTTCATGTGGCTCCCATGTCCACACAGAGGACACCTTAGGAGGGCCTGTTCAGTCTATGCATGAACAGCAGGAAAACTTCAGAATAAAAGTCTTGGACTGACACCAGCGGTTGTGGGAAGAGAATCAGACTTCACTGCTCCTGCTGGGATGTTTCCAGTGAGAAATTGACCCAAATGGTTCTTCAAGTGCTGAAGGTCGCAGACCTCTGGTTTACACAATCAACCAGTCATTTGATTCTGACGCACCAATATGCAACACATTACTAACAAAAAGTGTTTCATATCACCACAAAGGCGCTTTTCTGTACGAGAGAATTATCTGGAATTGCATTAATTGTGTAAACCAGAGGTGTCAAACTCATTTTGGTTCAGGGCCACATTCAGCCCGTCTGATGGGCTGAACCAATAACATAAAAGTAATGACCTTGGGTCAACTTGTTGTCTATAGCTTTTGTTTGTGTTTGTTTTTTTTCTCAGTTGGAAAAATTCCTCAAACATCCAGTAGCTTCATCACTTATTATTACAGTATCTATGATGACCTGCAGCAGCAGTCACTGACTGCAAGGACCAGATTATTTTATGTTCATCTCTTGATCTGCGGTTCCTTTCCTCCCTCTAGTGGCTGAATTGCTCATTACGGTCATTTCTTTAAAGAACCATAGCTTGGCACAGAAAAGGGCTGGAATTTTTTATTTTTTTTGGCCTTCAGTTTCTCTTAACTTTTCTAAATATAATACACACAAATCCACCATTTGAACAACTATTTTGTTTTTTGTCTGTTTAATTCAGATTTCTTTTATTTTGAAGTCGAAGGCTTTTCTTCTGTTTCCTCTCCGGATCTATTCTGTGGTTTTATAATGACTTCATCTTGAAACTAAAACCTGTCAAATTAAAGATTTTTAAAAAGTAATGACGAGCCTCACAATGTAAACTACAATTTAAATTAAATTAAATTATGACATTATTCAAATATATATATTTTTACTTTCACTTCCATGACACCTGTGCAGCTCACTGCATCCCTTCACAAATGACAGCCGCTCTTTATATGTGAGAGATCTGAAGCCCCGCCCCCATAGACACTCCTCTTTTACACATTGTGATAGTGCCAGCTGCTTGGCTCTGAAAGTAAAAGAATTGAAAGAAAGCAGACATGAAAAAAAGAGAAGTAATCTGCCAGAAATGCAAAATAAGCTTGACCTGAAAGGTACATTTTGTTGAATGTCATTTGTGGTTTAAGTATTATCAGTTTTATCATATTTTACATTTTTCAAGCCAAGTTTCAGCTTCACTGACACATTAAGCCGGTGTTGTTTTGATGCTAAACTTTTCTGCCAGCAGAAACTTTCCAAATGTCTTGTTTTTGTTCACTTTGTTAGCTTGGAGGTTTCAATTTAGACGGATTGAAGTGGATGTTTTTATGACATTAGTCTGGGAGTCAGCAGCCTTTAAGAGTGAAAGAGGAATTTGGGCTCGTTCTCTACTGATCAAAACCTAGATGGAGTCACATGATCTTAAGAAATTTGGATTTCATGACCCTCTTTTTTTTAATGATAAATATGAATTGTTGGTTTTAAGCAATTCAAGACAAAAATATCAAAAGAACCCAGCATCTCTCAAAATGGGACTTCTTTTTTTTTTTTGGTAATTTTAAAAATAAAGTTGATCTGTGCCAATCAGGATCATTTCAGTGCAGTTCTGGGCCGATAGTAACAATGTTGTGCAGCATATAATAATCTAAAAATGTATACAAAATCTGTGCATTCAGGATGTAGAGTTGTGCAGACAAGCCGTCTCCAGGTCAACAAGCTTCTAAACGTGCATCAAGAATGACCTGATGTGATGGAGAGGATCCAGAACTTTTCCAAAATAAAACTTCCTTCACATTCAGATTATATGTAAAACTGAGTTGTTGTTTTGTTTGTTTGTGTGTGTCTGAGGTTTGGGCATCACTGATCTAGATGACAACAATAATCTTTATTATTATTTAAGGTACAAAACAAAAAGATGCTCTGAGGTCAATGCATCGTTCAGCCATTAAAAACAAAGTAAAACGATTCATGATTGACATGTAGACCTTAGTTTCCATGTTAGGACTTCCTGAATGAGACGGATTCTCCTTTAACGTCTCATCCCTTTGATCTGCAGCTGCCGCCGCGGTTTGGGCCGTGGTTCGCTACCTGAAGTTTCGCTGGAGAAGACAGGAGGAAGAGACCCGGCAGATGTACGACATGGTGGAGAGGATCATCGGTGAGACGCGCCACACTGTTGACGCTTCGTCCTCGGGGGACCTGAACTCACCTGGTTCTGATATGTTTGCTCAGACGTGCTGAGGACTCACGGGGAGGCATGCCAAGAGAACCAGGACCTGCTGCCCTACCTGCCCATTCCTCATGTCAGGGACTCCCTGGTGCTTCCACAGGACCGGTGCGTGCCGACAGGATGCTTTTGCTTTTTCTCCCTCCTCATTATGAACCTGATTGCAACTGCATTACAGGAAGAAGATGAAGAAGGTTTGGGGCCGGGCCGTCTGCTTCCTGTCAGCCAACGAGTCCAGAATCCGAACGGAGACGCAGAGGATCGGGGGGGCCGACTTCCTGGTCTGGAGGTGGATTCAGCCCTCCCTGTCTGGAGACAAAGCCAACGCTATGCCCTCCAAAGTCTGGCAGGGACAAGGTAATCCATGTCTTCTGACGGATTAACCCAGAAGTGCAGCCTTTCATCTGAGCTGCTGTTATGTTTGTTAGATCAGAAACAATCAGTGCTGTATGAGAAGAAGAACCATATCATAGCAACCATATCAGTTTTTGGTTGCCATGGGGTGACGAACATGTACATGCAATTTTTAGAAAAATTGGACGTTTGGGTTTCCTTGGCAACAGAGGTTTTTTATTAACCACGCCCACATTCCTCAAATGTTCATATCCCATCACTACTTTCATGTATTAAATCTTTGCTTAATTCCAGTAAAAACTTTGAGCAACTTTGAAACCTCAGATTTGTGAGGTCGCCACATGCACGCCGTTCAGAATCTACAAACTTTAAAACACATTTTTGCCCCAAGTTGCTTCCTAATGATGTTTGAGGAGTAAGGAGGCGAGAGATCAAAACAACGGTCATCCTCTAAAAACCTGCGCTCTCAGTACTGGTCTCTCCCATAACCACGAAAACAAGCGGGTTCTCACGATGTCACAATGTAGAAAAGCTCTCTACAGGTAGAATCTGAAACAACACCCCCCACCCCCACCCCCCAGGCTAAAACTACCACAAGTTCTTGGCTCAGCTAGCTTAGCTGCTAGCCCTGGTCTACTCTTTCTGTCTATTGACTTCTATATATTCTATAATTCTTTAAATTATAGAAAGTGTGTGCTGCCCTCTACAGGTCAAAATGAGGTATTACAGTTGAATTTTGTGATTGGTCAAACCATCAAAGTGTCTGAATTCTCATGTCATGGTCTGCAGCAAATGTCTTTTCCTATTTTTTGGGACTATTGGTGAAAAAAAAAATCGCCATATTTTTACATTTTGTCACAAAATGGTTGCTAAGCTGTTGGTTATGTGGCCATCCCATCATTTCAAAGCCTTCCTGTGGGTCTACCTGACGAGGGTTTGTTTATTTTAGTCATTTTTAACTGCATAATAGATTCTACCTTCTCTTTTTTATGGTTTCTCCTTAAAAAAAGAAAAAAGAGAAGAATTTTTTCCAGGGGGGTGGGGACTAAGTGTTTGCAAATGTGAGTTTTTGATGGGGGTCAAATTTTTAGCTTAAAGGTGTAGCAGGGCAGAAGAATTGTACAATAAAAAGTGTCTTTGTTCCGTCCTGACTGACGCTGAGACCCGCTGACTCGCACTGATGACATCATCCAGCATGATCGTCACTTTTTTGTCTGTTTCTGCTCCCTCCCAGCATTCCCTCTGGACCGGAGGAATTCCCCCCCCAACAGTCTGACTCCATGTCTGAAGATCAGGAACATGTTTGACCCCATCATGTGAGTACCCGTCATCTGCAGCAGGGTCGCCAGTTCAGACCAGACAATTCCAAAAGCCTCTTCAGAATGTCTCACTTAACTGTAAAAAACTCAAAAATGTAAAATAATTGTTATGACATCATAAACTATTATTTTCCATTTAGACTCTGAATAAAAGTATTAAAGAATTCGCTTCAGTTTCATGTAGCTGTTGCTTCCCTGCCGGGCTAGACCCGTCCCAACCTGGCAACCCAATCAGTCTCTGACTGGAAGCTTCTTCTTCCTCTGACTTCCTGCTCGTCCTCCAGGGAGGTTGGAGAGAACTGGGACTTGGCCATCCACGAAGCCATTCTGGAGAAGTGCAGCGACAACGATGGGATCGTCCACATCGCCGTGGACAAGAACTCACGAGAGGTGAGGCGTGTTCTGTGCACGAGCGCCGGAGCCGTCAGCCGCGGCGTGACCGAGTGTCCCGTCTCTCCTCAGGGCTGCGTGTACGTCAAGTGCCTGACTGCAGAGCATTCGGGGAAAGCCTTCAAAGCTCTTCATGGCTCCTGGTTTGATGGTAAAGTGGACTACAAACAACACCCTCACGTTCATCCACTCCTATCCTCCTAAAATCTGAGGATGCAGCTCCTTCAAGACATTCAACCTTTAGTTTGATCACATATATTCTTTTAAGCACATCTTTAGCAATTTTACTAAATAAAATCTTAAATTTTTCCCCTTTTTCTAGCATTAAACATTTATCTAAGTTTTCAGCATGTCATTACTAAAGAGATTCAATAAAGCGAAATTAGTTTGAAAGTGGTTTAGTTCAGGAGTCTGTGGACTTTGCTAGTAACAGAGCCATTTGGGCCTATTTTTTATTATATTATTTTATTTTATATTATATTATAAGTCCCACTTTTGGGAGAAAAGTCTGAAGAATAATCATCTTTTGATCTGTATAAAAAATATCAAAGTTTAAGTGGAAAAATATTAGCTTCTCTCCCATGTTTATTTTGGATGAGACTTGTACTCTAGCGCCCTCTAGTGGTTTTCTGTTTCAGAAGCATCACTGGTGATTTAATGGTTATGATAGAGGAGGACAAAGACTTTGAGGAGCAGATCTGGTTTCTTTTGTTATCTGCTCTGTTTTAGAGGTTCTCTCAGGTGTTTCTAAGTTTCTTGTGGAGGACTAAATGTTTCCTTTGTATTATCAACATCTAGTCCAGGGGTCTGCAAGGTTTAATGCTGAAAGATCCAGATGATCCAGTTTCCTCTGGACTAAAATCCAACAAGGACCACAAAGTCTCAAAGATAGAAAAATACACTTTATTTATGTTTTAATGGCCATTAGGACATTTATTAATAAAATATAGCTTTAAAATAATCTCTACAATTGAGTTTTTCTTTATAAAATTAACTTCTTTTACTTTTGAAAGCAGTTTATACAAGTTCCTTTCAAAATAAAATGCATCCTGTTTGATCCGATCCTCCAGCTGCAGCAGATTTACTTGAACTAAACATGTAATGATGTCTTTTCTATCATTGTGCTTTAGTGTTCCTTCATCTTTTTTCTCCTTTTACTATTGAATATAAACACAACAACTTTGGTTTAGAATACAAATATTTTAAAAACTAAATGCAATAAGATGATGTCGTTCTGATAATAATCCGCTCTGATAGCAGATTAAACATTTTACCATCATTTTGCTCAGTTTTGTTAAAAATCTAAGAATAAATCTCAAAATGTAAATAATTAAAGTAAGAAAGTGTATTTGCATGTACATTTCTAAAAACCGTGCGTCCTGTGCTAAAGTTTTTTCTTAGTCGGAGAGGGGTTAAGGTTAGGATTGTGGTTCCGGTTCCTGAGGTCGGCTATCTCTGCAGCTCACCAGGGGAGGGGTCACATTTACACATTTAGGAGCGGGACACTTAATGGGACTTTAAGTTTCATTTTAAATACACACTTAGAATGCGTGCGGGCAGTGCAGTAATGTGATGTTGCTGCACGTGTTCAATATGAATTTCCATCACTTTTTATGCTGGTTGAGTGTAAATACGTGTGAATAACATCAGCCTTTAAAGTAAATGAACCAATGCTACAAAACGATTCAAATAGTTTTTTTTTTTTAACCCAAAGTTCCACAGAGGTGGAAGAGAGCCTCAGCTTGCAGACCTCTGCTTCAGTTGAACCTCCGAGTGTCGGCGTGCAGCGGTCACTTCCTCCTTTTCAAGGCGTTTATGTTGACGCTCGCCGTTTGTTTCTCAGGTAAACTGGTGACTGTGAAATACCTGCGTCTGGACCGGTACCACCAGCGCTTCCCGCAGGCGCAGGCCTGCAGCACGCCGCTGAAGGCGTCCAGCCTCCGCCTGAACAGCACTCCCAGCCAGCAGCGGACCTCCAGCGCGTCCTGAGCGTCCTCCACCTCTCCTGCTGCCACCGGCCTTCTTTAATGCTATGCAGCATGTTCCAGCTGTCGGGTGGAGCAGTGGTTCTGTTTTATATTCTGTATGTAGTAGGAGCGAGTGTGTTCAGCCTCAATCTGGGGCCCAAATGGAGCTCACGAACTTGTGCGGTCGCTCCACAGGCGCCCTCTAGTGTCAGCTTTCAGTACCACACTCTCCCTCCGTTCAGTAAACCGTCTGGATGTTTCTTGAGTTTCTGCTGCAACTATTAGGTTTGAAGCACAAGCAGCATCAGGGAAGATGCTGTACGCTCTCCTCCATGTTGATCAGCTTCTCCTGCCCAGACCTGTTCCTGTCAATACTCTCATCATGACTACATGTCCTCCTGACCAGACTGAGTCCGAGGTTTGTGTTCTTCTGTGTGTCTGGAGGCTGAATGATCAAGTTGTTGAACACTAAGCTCCACATCTCCTCCTGCTTTAGAGCAGCTGTAGGTTCCTGTCTCGCAGTGAAAGGATGTTTGTAAAAAATGATGCATGCTTCATGTGTTTGGAGGATTCCGCTTCAGCAGATGATCCGGATGTGCCTTAAATTTGTACGTGGTTAATAAAAGTCACTGCTTAACTGGAGAACGTGGGAAGGTCTGTGCATAGATTTACTTTGACGTTTCATAGCTGTTTGATATTAAACCCAAAGCTTCTATTTATTATTGTTTCATTTTTTCCCCTCATAAAGCGGATTTTGCTGTTTTAACGTCTCTACCTGACGTCTCTCTCTGGACCCTCTGAGATCTCAGCCGGCAGTGGGAGCTTCAGTCTTCATCAGGAAGTGAACAGATCTGCCCCCCTACCCCTTTAGAAACACTACCCCCCTCCCCGTGCATTTCCTGTATATGCTGTACAGTGATGTATGTTGTGTATTGTTGTGAGCAGCTTCACTTACAGTGTGATCCGAGTGGGGCTTCATGTAGGGTTGGAACATAACGGACATTTTAAAGGATAAATGACTTATATTGTAATTTGTAAACGGCTGAAATTAAAGGTTTATTAGTTTTTAAAGTCTGTCTTTTTTTTTTTTAATTCTCACTCCACAAAATGTTGACCTTTCATTTTTATTTCCAAATTTATCTCACAAAGCTAATATTTATTGGGAACCATCCTGTTCTTTCTCTGCAGTGTCACATTCTCTGGACTCACCAGCGCCCTCTGCCTGCAGGCAGATGTACTGCGGGCAGCACCTGCTGTACTTTTTCACATGCAGTCGTAGCTGATAAAAAGACTAAATTGGTCACAACAGACATCTCTGTAAAAGATAAAATTGACATGTATAAAAATAAATATTTGATTTTTAGTATTAAGTAAATTTTATTTTTTCATAAAAGCATTTTAAGCTATTTTGTTGCGGCTAATGCGAACACTCAGTCGACATAAACATACATTTTTGACTAAATGAACATCTCTATAAACCCAATGACATGAATTTTCTAACATTTTTTAAGGAAATATCTTTTAAAGTACCTATTTGTGGTCTAAAACACGAGGCTGTGTATCAATTATAATGTCCAGAAACTGATTTAATTCACAAGAGCTGGATTGATTCGGTTTTTTTGCCATTCTTTCGATTCTTCAATTGAATTCAATTTTATGTTTACACATTTATACTACTATGATTTGAATATATTTATATTAACCTGATCCAGTTCACATACTGTAAATGTATCAGTGAAATATTGAGATTGTTAATATCATCCAGAGTTTCATGGATTCTCTAAAGGAGAAGTTCTAACTAAAATGTTCAGATCATTAACATTGGAAACATTATTCTGCTTCTCCTGGAGGACGTTTCAGTTTGACTATTAATCAGTAACGAAAATCAAATATTCTTATTAAAAAACAACAATTTGTGCAGATTGTATTAATACAAAAAGTAATAAGTTGGGAAGAAAAAGTGAATTTGAGCAGAATCAGTGCTACATCACAACAACTTTATGGCCGTGTAAACCATCTTCGTTGTTATGACAGAGACTGAAGGTCTCATTTCAAGGGAATTGTGCTTAAGTTCTGCAGAATCGGGTCAGAGTTCACATTTTGCTTGAATTAAAGGTTCAAACGTGCGCAATCCAACAGTTTTCAAAGTCCATCATGAATTTTATTTCCAGATGTTTCGTCACTGCGCAAAAATCCCAGAATCCAGAGAGAATTTTCCGCGGATATCTTCAGAGATAATCCATAGTTGGTGATATCCATGGTGGATAGACTCAGACCATGACAGGTTCTGAGTTCATGTCCTTCACATATTAACTCCAGCTATGGGACACTTTCATACTGATAGAATCTGCAGTTGAGATTCACTCCAAATATCAGATACGACTAAATGTCGTGTTCAGGCCATATCCCAATACTAATGATATCTGATGTCAGGATATTTAATGGATTTTCTGAGTTGAGTATACCAATCATACCTGAGGTGAGGATATTTCAAGGTTCCAGTTATCTCCAAAAGAATACACGAAATAAAGGTGACAGAAAACCAGTTACCACTCAAATTATTTTATTAAAAGAAAAAGACAACACTACACCAACATGCAGCTCGTTTTTTGTTAAGAGTCCATATCACACTCCTCTGTCAGACAGCAGGTGGTGGTTCCTCCAAATACTCTGTTCCTCATCTCTGACAGAACTTGGATCGGCTCTCTGCATGTAGAACAGGTCCTCTCAGTGATTTTGACCCGCTTTCAGAAGAGCTATGGACCAACAAGAAGAGACAATCATTTTCTTTTTCAAATCAGAGAAAACTGCTTAAACATTTTGTAAGTGTTTGTGTGTCTATAAACTCAGTTTAGGTGTAACAGGTGATTACCACACTAGGTCAGATTATCCAAAAATGTTGTACTACAAATAAATATACAAAACACTGGCAGACTGGAGTATAAAAGTATTCAACTTCTACACATAAATATTCAATATAAAGATATTTATACACAACGAATGAATTAATCCATGTGATATTAATAAAGTTCCATTCAATTTGGTTCAACTGGACCATGCCATGATCTGATTCAAATAATCAAGAACATGATTCAAATAGGAAAACTCACCCGATCACGTCTACTGGTCAGGAGTTTCCTCCTCTTGACATCGTCCTTGCTGCCTCTCTCTCCATTCGCTCTCGAACCTTTAGGCTTTCAAAAGCTCGATTACAAGCTCCTAGTAGATGGAAAATGTCCACATGTTAATTAGCATGTTTATTTCCAAAGAGGACTGTTCAAAATGTGCTATGCAGACTTTAACAGTGGATTATCTTAAAGGGTAATCAAACAGTCTGACTCCATTCACAGCCTGTGTGATTGAGTTGGTCACCCTGTGTCTATCAGACCAATAGGATCGGCTCATTTTGAGTCTCCCACAAGCTGCGCTTCCATTAACTATTAAAATTGCGCAAATTGGATTTGCAATGATACATTTGCTTAGTGAAAGCACTACAATTAAAAGAAAAAAAACTTGCATTTATCAAAATAGAAGCATCAGAAAAAAAAATATTTGACAACATTTAGGTTGTAGGATTTTGGTTAAAAACTCCCCAGGGAACATTATTCTTAAAAAAAAAAAAAAAAAAAAAAAAAAAGCTATTGGGAGACTTTAATGGAAACAGTACAATAACAAAAGATTTTTTCTCAACATGTCTACATTTCAAGTTTTGTGCATATGTGTAACAGAAACCCAGCTAAAGTAACCTTAACTTATAGTGAATAATGTAAATCCAAGCTTACATTAGTGCATAGTACATACTTCTAACTTGGTGGAAGCTCCATTTTGGTTCCACGTCTTTCACTGCTTGAACCACTGTTGCAGTCACCTCCTCGTTGTGCTCTGTTCTGAAACTTTCAACAAAATTGAAAAGATAAGACAATATTTCATAATTGACTGGAGGTCTTTGTTTACTAAAACAATAGTGAGACAGAAACATACTGGTCGGTCGGCCGGACCTTCCACTGAAGCTGCTCTCCGAGGTTCTTATGTATGCGACGGACAAGAATCTGAAAGATCAAAAATATCAAGTCACTTAGGTTACAGTAACATAGTCATCATGGTTAATGTCTAGAATATAAACAATATAAACAGAGGGAACGAAAAAACAACAAGTCAATTACAAAAAAGAAAAGAGAACATTTATTAAACCCAATTATAAATCATTTGTTTTAAAGAAACAACATAAAAGAGCAGCGGAAACATTATTATTCTCACTCTACAGAGAGAAAACCTGAAAGAGGCTGAATCAGAAACAGACTGTCTGTTATTGGACATGTGATGAGCTGGAGTTACTTAAAGTTCTTCTTATTTCTGCATATATTCATATCATTACACACTGAATACATACTGAGAGTCCAATAGGGGTTTTCCTGTCCGGTGTCCTGGCTGCTTGGTTTATTTCCATGTTTTTTGACGTGTGGAGAAAGATTTTGATGGTGGCGTCTAGACTCTGGGATATTGCTTGTAGTTTTTCTTCCATGTGGTCCATCCTCAGTGATACATCTTCAAGTACAGACTCGAGTGCGCTGAAGAAAACAAAAGGGAAGATGGTTTATTTTAAAGGAACTGAAAGTCCAAAACACAATGTGCAATTAATATGACAATTTATTTAAATTAGGACCGTGGATTGATTAAAAAATCTTGACTAAATGATTGTAAACATGGCAAAAAAAAAATTAATAATTTTGTTTAGTTACAGTATTCGCGACTACTAACTTATCTGTGAAATCACAAACAAAACTGTACATTTAGAATGTTTGTAATTAGTGATGCCAATGGATAAAAAAAAAACATTTTGTGTTTTGATTAATCGATATTAATTACAATGATTTACTATGTATATAAGGCATTAACAGTCATCCTCTAAAGACTTCTGTCTGCAGGAACAGAGATGCTAACATGCAGACACGTAATGTTCTGTATCACTGCGCTGCTTACAGAACAATAAATAAAGAAAAAGTTTTATCATCTGGACGAAAACAGACGATAAGAACTGAACTGAAGCTTTATTGAACCTCTGGTTCCGATCAGATTATGTATCGGTTTCTTATCGCCGCTGCAGTCTCGGCTCAGCTCGACATCGAGCATCGATCAAATAGTCCGCTTTCTGTGATCTCAACGAGATTACGGAACCGAAACCCGATCGATTATTCGGGTCCGTGTTTTACCTGAGCATGTCAGCGTCGGTCACGGCCCCCATCTCCCGGGTTGTTGCTGTCCTCCAGACTCCTTGAAGCTCTCTGCGGCGGCGGCCTCGCTCGTTTCCGGGTGTCCGCTGAACGCAGTCGTCCGGGCCTCCTGGTCGTTACGGTTGTTCTTGTTCTGAGAAGTTTTCGTAGCCTTCTTCTTCTTCTTCTTCTTCTCTCGAAAGTCCACTTACTGCTCAGTGCCGCCATGGTTTTTAAATGCCGGGGCTGTGACTCCACAGCCAATGATTCGTTGCGTTCTTTGCATTGTGACCAATCACGTGTCTCTTTACTGGAACACGGGTATTACGTCACGTTCTCCTCCTCCTCTTTTTTTTTTTTTTTTATGTCAATACAATATACAATAAAATACTCAATTACATTTCAAAGACAAGCAAAATAAAATTAGCAATGTAGAACATATATAATCATCAAAAAAAAAAAAGATAAACGAAAAACAAAAACAAACAGAAAATACAGGGTCTGCTCAGTCAGAAGCAATACATCCAAAAAGTTTTAATAATCTAATTGTTTTTGTTAATTTCTTATTACATATTTTTAATTTTTCTATAGAGGCTAAATATAATTTAAGATCTGTTTCCTTAAAATGATCTAAAAGAGGATTTTTTTCTGACCATCTTTTCTTATGAGTATAATATTTTGCCAGGATTATAATAAGGTTAATTATATATGTTTCATTGGAGTGGAACATTGAATCATCAAACATAAATAAAATCATGTGCTTAGATAAATAAAATTTTTTTCCAAACATGCTCTTTAGATAAAATTGCATGTCCTTGCAGAACACAGACACAACAGAACAGTCAACAAAAACATGTTCAAGATCTCTCCATCTTCCTGACCGGTCACGTTCTCCTCCTGCTGCTTTGGGGCTTTGACTACACGTTACACATAGAATTAACCCATCTAAAGCTCATATGCAGTATAGATTTAAATTGATATT
Source organism: Oryzias javanicus (assembly GCA_003999625.1). Lineage (NCBI taxonomy): Eukaryota > Metazoa > Chordata > Actinopteri > Beloniformes > Adrianichthyidae > Oryzias > Oryzias javanicus. The sequence goes on from CM012459.1 coordinate 2,609,685, forward strand.
CTTTGTAGTTTTTGTACTAATTCTTTTGTTTTGGAACTGTCCATGTGTTCAAATATTTTAGCAAAACATTTGTGACATAAAAAACTGGACGTTTGCTTTAACCTGTTTTAGAAAGATGTATTATTTGGCTTTTCTACAGGTCAAGTCAAGAAAGCTGATAATGTCTTTGTAATAAATCTGATTCTCATTTTATCAAAATTCCAGATCCACAAATGTAAATATTCAGGTAGAAAACCACGTTTTGTTGCTTCATGCGTGAATTCAAATTCTATGTCAATGACATCATTCATTGAGCTGTGAAGACATTGTCTATCTGTGTTTAAGTTTAATATTTATTCATAGACTGTAGCACCCCCCCCCTCCGCTTAATCTTACTTTGTTTTGTTTTATACTCTTGTCTTTTTTTTCTTCAATTGATTCATCTATTGTTCTGTCTGTTAAAATGTTAAAAAAAAAAGGCTACACATTAGCGTATAAGCAGCACAATCAATGTTACTTCCATACAATAAGGGAAAAGAAAATCAGTTGGTTATAAACGTCGATAAAAAGTGGCAAAATAACAGACGTGAAAAGAGTGGAGAGATGAAATGAACCTCATTTGGTTGAATGTTCCTGGATCATTTATCATTTTCAGTTAAACCTAAACTGATTTGTTACCAAAATCAAGACTGATTTATAGAGTTTTACTGTCATCATGTCGGAGGAAAGAGTTAAGAAACAACTGGAAAAGTTCTGCCGTCACTGTGGAAAAGATGTTTCCAAATCGACGTTTTACCGCCATCTCAACAATGAAAAAGTTTAAGTTGCTATTTAAAACCCTGAAGCCTATAGGGTCACCTGGTGCCCGTGGATCACAGGTTTAATTAAAAATGCAGCAGATTTGGTCATTAGTTCAAAATGTGAAAAAGATTTGTTTAAATATGTGTGAGTGGATTTTTCTTTAACATTACATAATGAATAAACATGGTACAACATAGTGAAAATGGGGAATTTTTCCCATGAGTGATCATCTGAAAATGGAACAACTACTGAGAATAATGAAGTGTTGAATATTGATATTTCTTTTCCAGTTTGTTGTAATTCTTGATATTTATGGTGAGAAATCGGTATCATTATTCATTATTAAGAATGCATAACTAAAAGAAACTGTTTCAACATGGTAGGCCTTCATATGACTCAGTACCATGAAGTACCTCCGTTTGTAAAGGTCAAAAAGACACTTTTCACCGTGAAATCAGACAAAATGGCTCCAGGCCGAAAATGCGAATAGTGACTTCCAGTGTTCGGGTTTAGAACGGCAAAGCTGAACACTGACACAATTATACTAAATTAATCAAAGGTAACCGTGCCAATTTCAACAGAAAACATGTTCAATATTTATTTTATGAATGTCTTGTCAAACTGTATTTTCATTTCCTGTCTCAGATCGTTCAAAAATCTAAATTCAGATTTGAATAATCCTTCAATATTGGAGGTTCTATTGAAAATAATAACCTTTATTTGAGCAGATATGATTGTAATGGGGTCTGTTTTGCTTGATATTACTTAAACATGTTTTAAGTGTGATCAGCACAAAAACTGATGCAAATTTATGTTGGCCACACATAATAGACACATCCAGGATGTACATTGATGCATGTTGTGTTTTAACTGCACCCACAGCTACATTTAAGAGGTTTTGTTGTTTTTCAGGGATGATTATAAAAATAGGAATGTTTTTATGAGCGGGAAAGTTAATAGGACTTTAACTTTAAGTTTCATTTTAAATACGTGCGGCCAACGAAACAATACAGCCGTGGACACACTTGAAATGCGTGCGGGCAACGCAGCAATGTTTACGTGTTCATAATATGAATTTCCATCATTTTCTATGCTGGTCGCACGTAAATACGTGTGAATAACATCAGCCATGTTTTTAATAGGAACATATTTTTGACGGTTTCAAATGATTTTTCTCCTTGTTTGCCTTTATTATCCCGTAGGGATCAGTTATGAGCAACAGGAAAGAGGAGCGACGTCAGAAAAGAACACAAGTTATTAGTTTTTCTTTATTGTGAGACTGGTTGTAAATGTCTTACTTTAGCTCTGTTTTTAGTGATTTTGTGAATGCGGAAATGTAAGTAACATTAACTGTGCAGAAAAGATCTTCTGCATCTCTATGTCTCATCACCGTCATGGAGAGCTAGCGTTAGCATTAGCGTAAATGAAGAAGAAAATCTGATTACCTTCATAATCAAGCAAGCAGCATTCAGTCAAGTTCCTGCAACCTTCATCTAACTATGACTGAGTTGAAGAGAGAAATAATCCACGACTGGATTAATATCATCCAGAGGATTTTGGGGAAGCAGCTGTGGAGCATTCTGCAGGAGGAATACTGACATTTGATCTGAGATGGAATAAAATACAACCAGGTGGATTATTTATGAATTATCATTATTATTATTACAATTGGTTTTTTTACCTTTCATTATTTACTTAAAATTACTTTTTACAGTGTTCACCAATCAGCTTTACCATTCTCTGAACACTCGTCTTTTTGAGTGACGTCATGTGAAAAGAGTCTAACTTGCAGTTTATATCATAGTTCCACTCTAATCTGTAATTAATGTACAAACTGCTAATGACCAAATCCAACATCTTGTGTTTGTTCAAGGAGAACCGAGACGACACAGATGTAGTGTTAGCAGAAAGTGTGCAGGTTTATCATTTTGCTGATTAAACACACTCCTCCTGTTCAATCCCAGCATGCTCAGACAGAATGTGAAAACTTGTTGGCTTGAAATAATGAAATATTTTTACACCAGATGACAAGACTACCAGACTGCATTGAAGATGACATTGGTGATGACTGCAGGAAATTAACAAGTATTGACATTTTCTATTAAACTTAGAATTGATACGTTCCTGTTTTACTGTCTAAATTTTATTATGTGGGTTTTGCAAGTTTTTATAAGACTCTCACTATTTTATTTTAAATAACTTTTTGTGTTTTTATCTCTTTCTCGCAAATAAGACGACCATGTGCACTTCTGGACTCATCAGAAAATGAACAATTTTATTCCTTTTACAAATCTATACATATGTTTGAGTAAACATGTGTGTAGTATATATTCTGTGCTAGTATTAAAGTCTAATCCTGTGGATTTCTCTCTTCAGCCAAGAGGACAACATATGAAATGTGCATTTTGAACTCATCAGAAGATGAACAGGTGATTCATTTTGACCCTTTTAATGTTATCTGGGTAAATTTTGGGGTGGAAATCCAACCAGACCTCTGTAATTCAATGTGATTTGTCTTTTTCAATTTTGGGGGTTTGTAAGGTTTGGCTCCTGACCACTGCTTTTCCCTTTATGTTCAGTTAGTTGAGAAATGTGTATGAACTGTCAGTTTGAATTATTTCCTGATTCGTTGGTCTGTGGATTTATGACCTCCAGCTGGTGAGACGAGCGTCTGCACGCCACATTGTGGAGTCATCAGAAGATGAACAGGTACTTTAGTTGCAACTTCACAAGAATGCCTTTAGAATTTCACTCTGTTCATTTACTTTCAGACTCACAGATATATTTGCACAGACACAAAAGGCCCTGCTGGAACCTACACAGAGGCTAATTTATAGGACATTGTTTGGTATGGGGCACTTAATGAGGGATACCCCTGTAACAAAAGAGGGAGCGGTCAGAGGAGAAGGTTTAACTGACTCTAACATACGATGTGCCTTTCATTGCCACTTTACACATTTTTCTCTGATCAACTTGCAGTTCAGTTCATTTGTCCTCAAGAATTGCCTTCCAACAATCTCCTGTTAAACTGGAATGTTTTTACATTTGAACTCTTTCACAGCCACTAGAGCACCCCTCACAACAAGGTCTAGTGTTTTCAGCTTCACAGTTTTTCAATGTAAACATGCAAACGTATTACATAGGCATGTTCATTTGTAAAAAGACACGTGTGTACATGGGCACTTAAACATCACAAACAGCTTTACCAGAACAAGTAGCATTTTGGTCCTGCAGCTCACAGTCTCATAAATTATGTTTTAAAGGCTAATATTACATTGTCAGTTTGAATGATTTCTATGCTTCAGTGTTTTGTGGATTTCTTTCCCCAACCACGAAGACAACTGTCATATAAAAGGAGCTTTTTGGACTCTGAAGATTAAAAGGTGATTCATTTTTTTTATCATTTTTGTTTATATGTAGGTACATTTTGGTGGAAGTTCAACCAGGTCCTTAAATAACTCTATGACCCTGGAGAGCATTCGATCCAATGTGATTTACCTCTTGCAATTTTGGAGCTTGTAGCGAGAAAGCTTGGTTCCTTAACACCTATTTTCTGTACCCTTTATAGTCATTTAGTTGAGAAATGTGCATGAATTGGCGGTTTGAATTATTTCTTGACTTGCCTAAATCTTGGTTTTTAGTCCATCAGCATACAGTTTATTTCAAAATCGGTTGCAATTTATGATCATTCAGTTTAAACAGAATATCTCATCACACATGTTCACATCATAAATATTATATAATTGTTCCACTTTTTTGTTGGCCTATAAACCGACCCCCCATCAGAGAAGAAAACAGTTCTGTGGACCTCACAAGACAAAGTTGCTCTCCCAGCGATCCTCTCAACACAGTCGCTTGGCTTCCCCCACGAAACAGAACAATCCCACCAGCAAACCCCCCACCCCTCCCCTTCTAATTCCTCAGGTAATGACCACATTTACACATAAAATGATGCAAATGTTAGCCAGGAGATTAGCCAGTTAGCTTCCCTTTGCCTAAAGGAGGTCAAAAAAAGCCTGGGACTTCCAGTGTTAAATAAAAGACAAAGGATGGGACAGTGAGGTCCAATTCCTCTCCAGAGAGCAGCGCTGGTTTAAGTCAAGGAAGCCATCTTTGTAAAGGTGGGAATTGAACCTGCAATCTTCCAATCAGGAGTTGACCGCTCTTCCACAGCACCACGACCGCCCAAATCACATCAACTTTATTTATAAAAAGTGTTTCTCATTCATAAGTAGCTTGAAACACTTGACAATTAAAAACAGAAGCACAAAATCTCAAATGAAAACTCAACCCACCCTTTACCCTCCCCCCATGTATCAACTTTAAAAGACTTTTACAGCCGGAGATGAAGATGTCCAAGCTAAAATTAGAAGAAAGTATAATCAGAAAGGAGGTTCATCCTCTACATTTCTTAAGATCTTTATGTACAACAAACAACATTTAATTAAATAATTGCTTTTGTTTTCAACAAATTGAAATATTTGAATATCTCTGGTTGCTGGATGCCTGTATGAATTCATCCATGTTTATAGTCTCTCAATCTTCTTTGACTGATCTCAAACTCTGGATTACAGCACATCTGTCAGCACTCTTTATTATTTTATTAATATCTGTTTTGTTCTATTTAATACAACACAAAATACAACATCAGAGCCAGCACTAAAAGCCACGCCCAGTTTTTTGGAAAAGGAATCAATTCAGATCAACATGAAATTTTTTTTTTTTAACACATTTAGGTTGTGAAATTTTTGCTAAAAACTTCACAATCTTAATTAAAACCCCACTGGGAACGTTTAAAGAAAATGAGTCTATTTTGAAGTATACAAACGCCGGCAGACCGTTCTGTACCATGTGACATCCACACATCATTTCCCCTCTGGGACCTCCAGAAAGATTTGTCTAGCTCAACTGAGTGGATAAAACAGAAATCTGTATTAAACTGCTTACAAAACAAAAAAATGGCTTTAACATTGTTTCTTAGACCTCTCGCATTTAGAGAAACGAGGGACAAAGACATAAATTTGAACAGGAACAAATAACAGAAAAAGGATATTTAGAAAAGAAGTTGAATTAAGAATGTGTTGTCACCTGAGAACAGAGCAGGATAAGAACATACAAACCTTGACCAAAACAGTTTTGAACTCAGACCAAAATAATAATTATGTCCTCATTAAATAAGTTCAATGTTGCATTTGTAACAGGATGGATTTTTATTGTTTTTATTCCATTTATTTCTGGACCCTTTAGTGTGCACTGTGTATGACTATTCTGACGGTTTTGAATGCATCATGGACATAATTGGAAGATGGAGTGAAAATGTAATTTAGAAAATGGGAAGTATCTGGATCCGAATCAGCGACCTCATGATTATAAGACAAGCGCTCTACCACTGAGCTATACTTCCCACTGAGCAGATCGAACGTTCTATTTAATGTTGACACAGGAATATGGATAATTTTCATGTGCATCTCATCTTGCTTTTTCAGCTGCAAACACAAGGTCTGCAATGTGTTTCATTTACCACAAGATGGCGACAATCGCACACCAAATCTCACTTCAACAATCTGCTGTCTCGCCGTTTATTTTAGCCATTCATTTTTTACATTAACAACTTACCTGGATTCTTCCCGTCAGATTCCTCTCAGTACAATTAACTCCCACAAATATCCATAACAAAACCTCCTTAAGGCCTTCACAACATTAAACTACAATCCCTCCAAAAGTCACCTTCCAAATTACTTCTTTCATGCAGGGGGGAAGAGGGGAGAGGGGGGCCTCTTGCTGCTGTTCAGAAGATAGCGAGTTCGATCCCCGCCTTGGACAATCAAAACAAAAAACTTCTGATTGTCAATTGACAGAAAAATCTGTAAAATATTCACAAAGGTGTCTGAAATGGTTTCAGTGAAAAAAAAAGTCTTTTGAACCCTGTATCAACAGTTTGTGTAGTGCTTGTTTTTCAGATTCAATCCACAACCTGAAGCCAATTGAACCTTTCTGTTCTCTCATGGAGTCCAGATGAGCCCAGGAATATGTCAAGAAAATGTTTTATTTTCCACAAAACATAATAAAACACCTTTAATAATCTTTATTGTTTCTGGGGTTTTGTTCCCATGTCCTCTCTCCATTCCTGCACACTTTTCCCCATCGCGTCAACTTACAGAAAAATCCTTAATATATTAACAAAAGCATCTGAAATGGTTTCAGTGAAAAAATATATTTGTAAAGTTTGTCAAAGATACAAAAAGTAGTAAAAAATCTAATACAAAGTGTATTAAATGTGAATCACATTTTTTACCTTTAAAAGCAATCACAAACTGTTTACACAGGGTTCACAAGACTTTTTTTTTTCCACTGAACCATTTCAGACACATGTGTAAATATCTCAGGGATAATTCTGTAAATTGACAGCAAATTTTTTTTGTTTTGATAGTTGGAAACGGGCGGTGAACTGGCGAGCTTCTGAACGGCATCACACCCCTCCTCTCCCAATGAGAAGATTGTCAACCTGCCTTTGAACACTCATCAAAAGGGATGTATTAGCTTGATGGAGGCTCTGCAGTGGTATTACTGCCAGAATCTGGGTTCTGAAACCTTTTCAAAATGACAAAAAGGTTCGTCAGTCGGCAGTGAGACTACATACCTATTTACTATACTAGCATAGGAGACTCTTGGTTGTCACGTACCATTCCTTATACCTTACACCTATACTATTCCCACTGCCACTGACTTACCTCACAGAACGATTTTCACTGGGTGCCTTATATGTGTAACCAATATAGACTTATTCCAAACCTTTGGTTTTGACTCCACTAGGATTTTAGCAAATTTGAATGGCCTACAATGTCTTAATTATAAATAAAATATGAAGACATGTAAATATGACTTTGAAAGGTTTTTATTTTAAATAAAAATACACTTTAAGCCACAGTGGGAAATATGTGATGGAATCCCTGCCGGTTACCAATGGCGTGATTTGGAATATCAACGCGGAAGCCTGGTGTATGCAAGCGATAACTTACGTATGTGCAGGGTGTGATGCCAGCCAGGAAGTAAGAAAACATTGCAGTACCGGCACTGACCGGAGGGGCTGGTGCTTAGAGTGAGCTCATTTTCACAAGGTCCCGTATTAAAATCCACTTTTTCAGCCTCAAAAAAACCCCTTTAAAGCCTGGTGCTTAAAGTCCAATGGCTTCGTGTTTGATCAATGAAAATTCAGAGGGGAATGATTCTTTTTATCTAATTTTGTTTCTTATTATTTTATTTTTTTCTAAACATAATTTATTTTTGCTTACTGAGGGGGCGGGCTTTTTATGATTGACAAATGAGGATCGCGGTGGATTTTGGGATTGAAACTCTGGTGTCTTCTGCTGCGTTTAGCATTAGCGCTATTTTAGGGGTTTTTGTCCTGCTGCTGTGCTGTAAAGTGTTCTAAAACAGTTCAATTTCTCGCCAGTTCACGGCCCGGTTCCAACTATCAAAACAAAAAAAAATTAGCTGTCAATTTACAGAATTATCCCTGAGATATTTACACACGTGTCTGAAATGGTTTTAGAGGGAAAAAAAAGTCTTGTGAACCGTGTAAACAGTTTGTGATGGCTTTTAAAGTGAAAAATATTAGTCACATTTAATACACTTTGTATTGGATGTATTACTATTTTTTGTGCCTTTGAAAAATGTGCAGCAGAAAGGAGATGATTGATGAAAAACAGAGTGTGTCCAAGACTGTTTGGTTAAGAGAGATTTAAAAGGAGAAATAAAAAGCAAAGGATTTCTTATTGTATTTGTTCTGTTTTAGAATAAAAATGACACACAGACATGTTACAAAGTGTAAAAAGAGTATTTTCATGGGAGGAGGAAATTTTAGGGGCTTGGGAGGATCTTCCACCCCAGTCTCTCAGTATACCCAAACTTGCCCCCCCTCCTGACATTATGTTTGCATCCCAGACCGGGGCTGGCTTGATCCGACAATGCATGCCCTCTGACACAATTCAGGTTTCTCATGCGGCCCCTGATAAAAATTAATTGCCCACCCCTGATCTATGGAGTTTTCACAATCTTTAAACAGGAATCAAGAGTTTGAGCACAACACCATGCTAGTTTGGTATATTTAAGACTACAAAAAGACATTTTTTAAATGATCAAATTTAAATGATCATTTAAATTACTAAGAAAGCGTGTTGGCTTTTTTAATATTTTAAAAAGTTTGGAATTCATAAACTGAACTTACATAACCAAATACATAAAAGTGTCAAAAGATACACATAATAAATAATTAAAAGAACAAAAAACTCAAAAGAATAAATATCTTAATGTAACATGTGTAAATATTATTGTTAAATTCTGTAAAATGTGTATTTGGCACCATCTTGTGGTGGAACCATGTACCTGCACTGCAGTATAAAAACAAAGGATTGTGGGAAATCTTTAGATGAAAGCGGAGATTCCCAGCGAGGTAACATCAGCATAAATTCTACGTCATGAGCAGGAATTAGCATGATTTATTAAAATATTATTACTAATTGTAATGTTGGTTTGGCTGCTGGAGAAACGGGAATTATTTTTATTCTTAAATATTTTGGCCATTTTAGTGGCATTTAATCGCTACTTGCTGATCTTTAGATTGGCCGTTGCAGCGGTTTAACCATCAAACACACTCCTCCTGTTCAATCCCAGCATGCTCAGACATAAGGTGAAAACTTGTTGGCTTGAAATAAAGAAATATTTTTACACCAGACGACAAGACTACGAGACTGCATTGAAGATGACATTGGTGATGACTGAAGGAAATGAACAAGTATTGACATTTTCTATTAAACTTAGAATTGATCGTTTCCTGTTTTACTGTCTAAATTTTATTATGTGGGTTTTGCAAGTTTTTATAAGACTCTCACTATTTTATTTTAAATTACTTTTTGTGTTTTGATCTCTTTCTAGCAAATAAGACGACCATGTGCACTTCTGGACTCATCAGAAAATGAACAATTTTATTCCTTTTACAAATCTATACATATGTTTGGGTAAACATGTGTGTAGTATATATTCTGTGCTAGTATTAAAGTCTAATCCTGTGGATTTCTCTCTTCAGCCAAGAGGACAACATATGAAAGGTGCATTTTGAACTCATCAGAAGATGAACAGGTGATTAATTTTTAATGTTATCTGGGTAAATTTTGGGGTGGAAATCCAACCAGACCTCTGTAATTCAATGTGATTTGTCTTTTTCAATTTTGGGGTTTGTAAGGTTTGGCTCCTTACCACTGCTTTTCCCTGTATGTTCAATTAGTTGAGAAATGTGTATGAATTGTCAGTTTGAATTATTTCCTGATTCGTTGGTCTGTGGATTTATGACCTCCAGCTGGTGAGACGAGCGTCTGCACGCCACATTGTGGAGTCATCAGAAGATGAACAGGTACTTTAGTTGCAACTTCACAAGAATGCCTTTAGAATTTCACTCTGTTCATTTACTTTCAGACTCACAGATATATTTGCACAGACACAAAAGGCCCTGCTGGAACCTACACAGAGGCTAATTTATAGGACATTGTTTGGTATGGGGCACTTAACGAGGGATACCCCTGTAACAAAAGAGGGAGCAGTCAGAGGAGAAGGTTTAACTGACTCTAACATACGATGTGCCTTTCATTGCCACTTTACACATTTTTCTCTGATCAACTTGCAGTTCAGTTCATTTGTCCTCAAGAATTGCCTTCCAACAATCTCCTGTTAAACTGGAATGTTTTTACATTTGAACTCTTTCACAGCCACTAGAGCACCCCTCACAACAAGGTCTAGTGTTTTCAGCTTCACAGTTTTTCAATGTAAACATGCAAACGTATTACATAGGCATGTTCATTTGTAAAAAGTCACGTGTGTACATGGGCACTTAAACATCACAAACAGCTTTACCAGAACAAGTAGCATTTTGGTCCTGCAGCTAACAGTCTCATAAATTATGTTTTAAAGGCTAATATTACATTGTCAGTTTAAATGATTTATATGCTTCAGTGTTTTGTGGATTTCTTTCCCCAACCACGAAGACAACTGTCATATAAAAGGAGCTTTTTGGACTCTGAAGATTAAAAGGTGATTCATTTTTTTATCATTTTTGTTTATATGTAGGTACATTTTGGTGGAAGTTCAACCAGGTCCTTAAATAACTCTACGACCCTGGAGAGCATTCGATCCAATGTGATTTACCTCTTGCAATTTTGGAGCTTGTAGCGAGAAAGCTTGGTTCCTTAACACCTATTTTCTGTACCCTTTATAGTCATTTAGTTGAGAAATGTGCATGAATTGGCGGTTTGAATTATTTCTTGACTTGCCTAAATCTTGGTCTTTAGTCCATCAGCATACAGTTTATTTCAAAATCGGTTGCAATTTATGATCATTCAGTTTAAGCAGAATATCTCATCACACATGTTCACATCATAAATATTATATAATTGTTCCACTTTTTTGTTGGCCTATAAACCGACCCCCCATCAGAGAAGAAAACAGTTCTGTGGACCTCACAAGACAAAGTTTGCTCTGCCAGCGATCCTCTCAACACAGTCGCTTGGCTTCCCCCACGAAACAGAACAATCCCACCAGCAAACCCCCCACCCCTCCCCTTCTAATTCCTCAGGTAATGACCACATTTACACATAAAATGATGCAAATGTTAGCCAGGAGATTAGCTAGTTAGCTTCCCTTTGCCTAAAGGAGGTCAAAAAAAGCCTGGAACTTCTCGTGTTAAATAAAAGACAAAGGACGGGACAGTGAGGTCCAATTCCTCTCCAGAGAGCAGCGCTGGTTTAAGTCAAGGAAGCCATCTTTGTAAAGGTGGGAATTGAACCTGCAATCTTCCAATCAGGAGTTGACCGCTCTTCCACAGCACCACGACCGCCCAAAATCAATCAACTTTATTTATAAAAGTGTTTCTCATTCATAAGTAGCTTGAAACACTTGACAATTAAAAACAGAAACACAAAATCTCAAATGAAAACTCTACCCACCCTTTACCCTCCCCCCATGTATCAACTTTATAAGACTTTAAAGCCGGAGATGAAGATGTCCAAGCTAAAATTAGAAGAATATATATCAGAAGGAGGTTCATCCTCTACATTTCTTAAGATCTTTATGAACAAAAAACATTTAATTAAATAATTTCTTTTGTTTTCAACAATTTGAATAATATTCTGGTTGCTGGATGCCTGTATGAATTCATCCATGTTTATATCCTCTTCAATCTTCTTTGACTGATCTCAAACTCTGGATTACAGCAATCTGTCAGCACTCTTTATTATTTTATTAATATCTGACTTGTTCTATTTAACCAAAATACAACATCAGAGCCAGCACCAAAAGCCACGCCAGTTTTTTTGGAAAAGGAAGCAATTCAGATCAACATGAAAATGTTTTTTTTAACACATTTAGGTTGTGAAATTTTTGCTAAAAACTTCACAATCCTAATTAAAACCCCACTGGGAACGTTTAAAGAAAATGAGTCTATTTTGAAGTATACAAACGCCGGCAGACCGTTCTGTACCATGTGACATCCACACATCATTTCCCTCTGGGACCTCCAGAAAGATTTGTCTAGCTCAACTGAGTGGATAAAACAGAAATCTGTATTAAACTGCTTACAAAACAAAAAAATGGCTTTAACATTGTTTCTTAGACCTCTCGCATTTAGAGAAACGATGGACAAAGACATAAATTTGAACAGGAACAAATAACAGAAAAAGGATATTTAGAAAAGAAGTTGAATTAAGAATGTGTTGTCACCTGAGAACAGAGCAGGATAAGAACCTACAAACCTTGACCAAAACAGTTTTGAACTCAGACCAAAATAATAATTATGTCCTCATTAAATAAGTTCAATGTTGCATTTGTAACAGGATGGATTTTTATTGTTTTTATTCCATTTATTTCTGGACCCTTTAGTGTGCACTGTGTATGACTATTCTGACGGTTTTGAATGCATCATGGACATAATTGGAAGAGGGAGAACAGGTGCACTCCAGCTGCACCTGGTGACTTTAAAAAGAGCACAAGATGCAACAGCAAAGGACACACGCCGGAGGACGCACCCTGAAGGACACCCCCCTCCCGAAGGACACACACACACACACACACCCCGGAGGACACAGGACACAGGACACAGGACACAGGACACAGGGCACAGGACACAGGGCACAGGGCACAGGGCACAGGGCACAGGGCACAGGGCACAGGGCACAGGGCACAGGGCACAGGGTACAGGGTACAGGGTACAGGGTACAGGGTACAGGACAGGGAGAAACCACCAAAGGCTCATGGGGGCTAGAAATAAGGTGGACTGTCTACGATGAATGCATGACATAAACCACTTCAGTCAATGTATTAGTTGCAAGGCAAGTTTGAAGTGAAAAATGAAAAAGCGTATAAAAAGTATTTGAGAGGGATGAAGCACTCTTGTAATATCCAAGATGCTGAGGTCTGATGACAGAACTATTAGAGTTTGGTTGCATTCAGGGCATTTTTGAAGAAGAAATCCTTGACTAATGACTTCTGATTTAAAAATCAACAAAATACGTTTTTGTTTTAGTATTTCATCAAGTTTTTAATGATAATAATAATAGTTTTGAGTTGAAGTAACAAGTGCCATTTCCTACCTATATTCTTAGACGTAAACACTTGTATTTAGAGTTTGTAATAAGTTGGTGAAGTGAAAATGGGAAGATTGTGGATTTGAACCAGAGACCTCATGATTTTAAGACAAGCGCTCTACCACTGAGCTATACTTTCCACTGAACAGATCAAACGTTCTATTTAATCTTGACACAGGAATATGGATAATTTTCATGTGCATCTCATCTTGCTTTTTCAGCTGCAAACACACAGTCTGCAATGTGTTTCATTTACCACAAGATGGACAATCGCACACCAAATCTCACTTCAACAATCTGCTGTCTCGCCGTTTATTTTAGCCATTCATTTTTTACATTAACAACTTACCTGGATTCTTCCTGTCAGATTCCTCTCAGTACAATTAACTCCCACAAATATCCATAACAAAACCTCCTTAAGGCCTTCACAACATTAGACTACAATCCCTCCAAAAGTCACCTTCCAAATTATTTCTTTCATGCAGGGGGGAAGAGGGGAGAGGGGGGCCTCTTGCTGCCGTTCAGAGGATAGCGAGTTCGATCCCCGCCTTGGACGATCAAAACAAAAAACTTCTGATTGTCAATTGACAGAAAAATCTGTAAAATATTCACAAAGGTGTCTGAAATGGTTTCAGTGAAAAAAAAAGTCTTTTGAACCCTGTATCAACAGTTTGTGTAGTGCTTGTTTTTCAGATTCAATCCACAACCTGAAGCCAATTGAACCTTTCTGTTCTCTCATGGAGTCCAGATGAGCCCAGGAATATGTCAAGAAAATGTTTTATTTTCCACAAAACATAATAAAACACCTTTAATAATCTTTATTGTTTCTGGGGTTGTGTTCCCATGTCCTCTCTCCATTCCTGCACACTTTTCCCCATCGCGTCAACTTACAGAAAAATCCTTAATATATTAACAAATGCATCTGAAATGGTTTCAGTGAAAAAATATATTTGTAAAGTTTGTCAAAGATACAAAAAGTAGTAAAAAATCTAATACAAAGTGTATTAAATGTGAATCACATTTTTTACCTTTAAAAGCCATCACAAACTGTTTACACAGGGTTCACAAGACTTTTTTTTTTTCCGCTGAACCATTTCAGACACGTGTAAATATCTCAGGGATAATTCTGTAAATTGACAGCTAATTTTTTTTGTTTTGATAGTTGGAACCGGGCAGTGAACTGGCGAGCTTCTGAACGGCATCACACCCCTCCTCTCCCAAGGAGAAGATTGTCAACCTGCCTTTGAACACTAATCAAAAGTGATCTATTAGCTTGATGGAGGTTCTGCAGTGGTATTACTGCCAGAATCTGGGTTCTGAAACCTTTTCAAAATGACGAAAAGGTTCGTCAGTGAGACTACTTACCTATTTACTATACTAGCATAGGAGACTCTTGGTTGTCACGTACCATTCCTTATACCTTACACCTATACTATTCCCACTGCCACTGACTTACCTCACAGAACGATTTTCACTGGGTGCCTTATATGTGTAACCAATATAGACTTATTCCAAACCTTTGGTTTTGACTCCACTAGGATTTTAGCAAATTTGAATGGCCTACAATGTCTTAATTATAAATAAAATATGAAGACATGTAAATATGACTTTGAAAGGTTTTTATTTTAAATAAAAATACACTTTAAGCCACAGTGGGAAATATGTGATGGAATCCCTGCCGGTTACCAATGGCGTGATTTGGAATATCAACGCGAAGCCTGTGTGTATGCAAGCGATAACTTACGTATGTGCAGGGTGTGATGCCAGCCAGGAATAAGAAACATTGCAGTACCGGCACTGACCGGAGGGGCTGGTGGCTTAGAGTGAGTCATTTTCACAAGGTCCCGTATTAAAATCCACTTTTTCAGCCTCAAAAAACCCCTTTAAAGCCTGGTGCTTAAAGTCCAATGGCTTCGTGTTTGATCAATGAAATTCAGAGGGAATGATTCTTTTTATCTAATTTTGTTTTATTATTATTTATTTTTCTAATAATTTATTTTTGCTTACTGAGGGGGGGGGCTTTATGATTGACAAATGAGGATCGCGGTGGATTGGGATTGAAACTCTGGTGTCTTCTGCTGCGTTTAGCATTAGCGCTATTTTTAGGGGTTTTTGTCCTGCTGCTGTGCTGTAAAGTGTTCTAAAACAGTTCAATTTCTCGCGCAGTTCACCCGCCCGTCCAACTATCAAAACAAAAAAATTAGCTGTCAATTTACAGAATTATCCCTGAGATATTTACACACGTGTCTGAAATGGTTTTAGAGGGAAAAAAAGTCTTGTGAACCGTGTAAACAGTTTGTGATGGCTTTTAAAGTGAAAAATATTAGTCACATTTAATACACTTTGTATTGGATGTATTACTATTTTTTGTGCCTTTGAAAAATGGCAGCAGAAAGGAGATGATTGATGAAAAACAGAGTGTGTCCAAGACTGTTTGGTTAAGAGAAGATTTAAAAGGAGAAATAAAAGCAAAGGATTCTTATTGTATTTGTTCTGTTTTAGAATAAAAATGACACACAGACATGTTACAAAAGTGTAAAAAGAGGATTTTCATGGGAGGAGGAAATTTTAGGGGCTGGGGAGGATCTTCCACCCAGTCTCTCAGTATACCAAACTTGCCCCCCCTCCTGACATTATGTTTGCATCCCAGACCGGGCTGGCTTGATCCGACAATGCATGCCCTCTGACACAATTCAGGTTTCTCATGCGGCCCCTGATAAAATTAATTGCCCACCCCTGATCTATGGAGTTTTCACAATCTTTAAACAGGAATCAAGAGTTTGAGCACAACACATGCTAGTTTGGTATATTTAAGACTACAAAAGACATTTTAAATGATCAAATTTAAATGATCATTTAAATTACTAAGATAGCGTGTTGGCTTTTTTAATATTTTAAAAGTTTGGAATTCATAAACTGAACTTACATAACCAAATACATAAAGTGTCAAAAGATACACATAATAAATAATTTAAAGAACAAAAACTCAAAAGAATAATATCTTAATGTAACATGTGTAAATATTATTGTTAAATTCTGTAAATGTGTATTTGGCACCATTTGTGGGTGGAACCATGTACCTGCACTGCAGTATAAAAACAAAGGATTGTGGGAAATCTTTAGATGAAAGTGGAAGATTCCCAGCGAGGTAACGTCAGCATAAATTCTACGTCATGAGCAGAAATTAGCATGATTTATTAAAATATTATTACTAATTGTAATGTGGTTTGGCTGCTGGAGAAACGGGAATTATTTTTATTCTTAAATATTTTGGCCATTTTAGTGGCATTTTATCGCTACTTCTGATCTTTAGATTGGCCGTTGCAGCGGTTTTAACCATTAAACTTCTTTCTCCAGTAAAAACTACTACGCTCGTGACGGATCAGTAATGTTCCCTTGTCTTTATTTCTGGCATTGCAGAAAAAAACAAGCACACAACGCAGAGGGTACACAAACAGAACATTAAAATAAGTAAATAAAAAGCAAAAAAATATATATAAAAAAAAAGATAAACATATATAACTTTAAAGCAAATACATAAAATGACTCAAAGTAAGTTATAATGAATAAATAAGATGTCTAAAAAACATAAGCACACAGAATTTGATCCTGATGTCAGCTGTGACGAGGAAGTGACGATCTTCATGGAGCCAACTTCTCCAAAATCCTGATTCTTTCTTTCTCCTCCAGTTCAGCAAAGACTCTTTGATGTTTCTTGACGTTGCTGTGATCAATCCATTCAATCCATTGATTTGTCAGAGCAGAAAATAATGAAAGCTAACATCCAAATGCTCTTTGATTGATTTACAAGCCTTTCCAAGTGCGGTCAAACGAGCCGCCGTTCACATTTCCGTGGTCACATCAAGGAGCTCCGTGGAGTCTGTTGGAGATTTTCCAGCGTTCTCAGGACTGCTAGCGTAAGCATTGGATGAAAGTCAAAGGAAAAATCCAGTGACGGCTGATTGGAGCACAGAAATGTGAACGGCGGCTGATGTGACTGCAGTCAATGTGAAGGTAGCATCTTCTCTTCTCCAGAAGCTGAACTAGACACGCTAGCCGGACCAGATGAGGGTTTAGTGCATGTGCAGCAGAAAGGAGATGATTGATGAAAAACAGAGTGTGTCCAGACTGTTTGGGTTGAGAGAGATTTAAAAGGAGAAATAAAAAGCAAAGGATTTCTTATTGTATTTGTTGTTTTAGAATAAAAATGACACACAGACATGTTACAAAGTGTAAAAAGAGTATTTCATGGGGAGGAAATTTAGGGGCTTGGGAGGATCTTCCACCCCAGTCTCTCAGTATACCCAAACTTGCCCCCCCTCCTGACATTATGTTTGCATCCCAGACCGGGGCTGGCTTGATCCGACAATGCATCAGCATTAAATAGCACTAATTGTGCTGTTCTGGATTCCATCCCTCGGTGGCGCAGTGGCATAAGTAGTGACCTCCCAGTCAGAAGGTCAGAGGTTCAATTCCAACCTGGGGAAAATTCACATTTCATTTATTTCATCCCAAAACACTTCAATGCACGTATTGAACACGGCTAATTATTATTACAAGCACCTGAAATTATTATTACAAGCACATTCAATCACACACGCGCAGCTTGGTGACTGTTTGCTAATGTCATTCAATTTTTTTAAAAACGTCACAATCAACTCCTTCTGTCTTCTCACTTTACAGGCCCTCATCTGTGGACAGCAGAAAGAATAGCCGCTGGTGCAAATTCATTTACGCTCTCCCGGAGAAATAAATACAATTCAAATCAAACTTTAGCAAAAACAAAAAGAAAACATTCAACTAAATACCAAATCTACACACAAAGATTTCAGGTACTGGAATTGAACCCATTTCCTTTTGATTCAAATCAATTCTGTAATCACTAAAGATTTCTTCATCTATGGAGTTTTCACAATCTTTAAACAGGAATCAAGAGTTTGAGCACAACACCATGCTAGTTTGGTATATTTAAGGACTACAAAAAAGACATTTTTAAATGATCAAATTTAAATGATCATTTAAATTACTAAGAAAGCGTGTTGGCTGTTTTAATATTTTAAAAAGTTTGGAATTCATAAACTGAACTCACATAACCAAATACTAATAAGTGTCAAAGATACACATAATAAATAATTAAAAGAAAAAAACTCAAAAGAATAATGTCTTAATGTAACATGTGTAAATATTATTGTTAAATTCTGTAAAATGTGTATTTGGCCAATCTTGTGGTGGAACCATGTACCTGCACTGCAAGTAAATAAAAACAAAGGATTGTGGAAATCTTTAGATGAAAGCGGAGATTCCCAGCGAAGGTAAGTCAGCATAAACTATGTCATGAGCAGAAAATTAGCATGATTTTTAAAAATTTATTACTAATTGTAATGTTGGTTTGGCTGCTGGAGAAACGGGAATTATTTTTATTCTTAAATATTTTGGCCATTTTAGTGGCATTTAATCGCTACTTTGCGATTTAGATTGGCCGTTGCAGCGGTTTAACCATTAACTTCTTTCTCCAGTAAAAACTACTACGCTCGTGACGGATCAGCTAATGTTCCTTTGTCTTTATTTCTGGCATTGCAGAAAAAAACAAGCACACAACGCAGAGGGTACACAACAGAACATAAAATAAGTAAATAAAAAGCAAAAATATATATAAAAAAAGATAAACCATATATAAAACTTTAAAGCAAATACATAAAATGACTCAAAGTAAGTTATAATGAATAAATAAGATGTCTAAAAAAAACATAAGCACACAGAATTTTGATCCTGATGTCAGCTGTGACGAGGAAGTGAAGATCTTCATGGAGCCATTCCCCAAAATCCTGATTCTTTCTCCTTCCAGTTCAGCAAAGACTCTTTGATGTTTCTTGACGTTGCTGTGATCAATCCATTTCAATCCATTGGTTGTCAGAGCAGAAAATAATGAAAGCTAACATCCAAATGCTCTTTGATTGATTTACAAGCCTTTCCAAGTGCGGTCAAACGAGCCGCGTTCACATTTCCGTGGTCACATCAAGCAGCTCGTGGAGTCTGTTGGAGATTTTCCCAGCGTTCTCAGGACTGCTAGCGTAAGCATTGGATGAAAAGTCAAAGGAAAATCCAGTGACGGCTGATTGGAGCAAAGAAATGTGAACGGCGGCTGATGTGACTGCAGTCAATGTGAAGGTAGCATCTTCCTTCTCTAGAAGCGAACTAGACACGCTAGCCTGACCAGATGGGTTTTAGTGCATGTGCAGCAGAAAAGGAGATGATGATGAAAACAGAGTGTGTCCAAGACTGTAATGGTTGAGAGAGAATTAAAAGGAGAAATAAAAAGCAAAGATTTCTTAGTATTTGTTCTGTTTTAGAATAAAAATGACACACAGACAATGTTACAAATGTAAAAAGAGTAATTTTCATGGAGGCAGAAATTTTAGGGGCTTGGAGGATTTCCCCCAGTCTCTCAGTAAACCCAAACTTGCCCCCCCTCCTGACTTATGTTTGCATTCCAGACCGGGGCTGGCTTGATCCAAAATGCCAAATCAGCCATTAAATAGCACTAATTGTGCTGTTCCGGATTCCATCCCTCGGTGGAGCAGTGGCATAAAGTAGTGACCTCCCAGTCAGAAGGTCAGAGGTTCAATTCCAACTCTGGGGGAAAAATTCACATTTCATTATTTCATCCCAAAACACTTCAATGCACGTATTGAACACGGCTAATTATTATTACAAGCACCTGAAATTATTATTACAAGCACATTCAATCACACACGCGCAGCTTGGTGACTGTTTGCTATGTCATTCAAATTTTTTTAAACGTCAACAATCACTCCTTCTGTCTTCTCACTTTACAGGCCCTCATCTGTGGACAGCAGAAAAAAGAATAGCCGCTGGTGCAAATTCATTCACGCTCTCCCGGAGAAATAAATACAATTCAAATCAAACTTTAGCAAAAACAAAAAGAAAACATTCAACTAAATACCAAATCTACACACAAAGATTTCAGGTACTGGAATTGAACCCATTTCCTTTTGATTCAAATCAATTCTGTAATCACTAAAGATTTCTTCATCTATGGAGTTTTCACAATCTTTAAACAGGAATCAAGAGTTTGACCACAACATCATGCTAGTTTGGTATATTTAAGACTACAAAAAGACATTTTTTAAATGATCAAATTTAAATGATCATTTAAATTACTAAGAAAGCGTGTTGGCTGTTTTAATATTTTTAAAAAGTTTGGAATTCATAAACTGAACTCACATAACCAAATACATAAAAGTGTCAAAAGATACACATAATAAATAATTAAAAGAACAAAAAACTCAAAAGAATAAATGTCTTAATGTAACATGTGTAAATATTATTGTTAAATTCTGTAAAATGTGTATTTGGCACCATCTTGTGGTGGAACCATGTACCTGCACTGCAGTATAAAAAACAAAGGATTGTGGGAAATCTTTAGATGAAAGCGGAGATTCCCAGCGAGGTAACGTCAGCATAAATTCTATGTCATGAGCAGAAATTAGCATGATTTATTAAAATATTATTACTAATTGTAATGTTGGTTTGGCTGCTGGAGAAACGGGAATTATTTTTATTCTTAAATATTTTGGCCATTTTAGTGGCATTTAATCGCTACTTGCTGATCTTTAGATTGGCCGTTGCAGCGGTTTAACCATTAACTTCTTTCTCCAGTAAAAACTACTACGCTCGTGACGGATCAGCTAATGTTCCTTTGTCTTTATTTCTGGCATTGCAGAAAAAAACAAGCACACAACGCAGAGGGTACACAAACAGAACATTAAAATAATAAATAAAAGCAAAATATATATAAAAAAAGATAAACCATATATAAACTTTAAAGCAAATACATAAAATGACTCAAAGTAAGTTATAATGAATAAATAAGATGTCTAAAAAACATAAGCACACAGAATTTTGATCCTGATGTCAGCTGTGACGAGGAAGTGAAGATCTTCATGGAGCCAACTTCCTCCAAAATCCTGATTCTTTCTCCTTCCAGTTCAGCAAAGACTCTTTGATTCTTGACGTTGCTGTGATCAATCCATTCAATCCATTGGTTTGTCAGAGCAGAAAATAATGAAAGCTAACATCCAAATGCTCTTTGATTGATTTACAAGCCTTTCCAAGTGCGGTCAAACGAGCCGCCGTTCACATTTCCGTGGTCACATCAAGAAGCTCCGTGAGTCTGTTGGAGAGATTTCCAGCGTTCTCAGGACTGCTAGCGTAAGCATTGGATGAAAGTCAAAGAAAAATCCAGTGACGGCTGATTGGAGCACAGAAATGTGAACGGCGGCTGATGTGACTGCAGTCAATGTGAAGGTAGCATCTTCTCTTCTCCAGAAGCTGAACTAGACACGCTAGCCGGACCAGATGAGGGTTTAGTGCATGTGCAGCAGAAAGGAGATGATTGATGAAAAACAAGTGTGTCCAAAGACTGTATGGTTGAGAGAGATTTAAAAGAGAAATAAAAAGCAAAGATTTCTTATTGTATTTGTTCTGTTTTAGAATAAAAATGAACACACAGACATTACAAAGTGTAAAAGAGTATTTTCATGGGAGGAGGAAATTTTAGGGCTTGGGAGGATCTTCCACCCCAGTCTCTCAGTATACCCAAAACTTGCCCCCCCTCCTGACATTATGTTTGCATCCCAGACCGGGCTGGCTTGATCCACAATGCATCAGCATTAAATAGCACTAATTGTGCTGTTCTGGATTCCATCCCTCGGTGGCGCAGGGCATAAGTAGTGACCCTCCCAGTCAGAACGTCAGAGGTTCAATTCAACCTGGGAAAATTCACATTTCATTTATTTCATCCCAAAACACTTCAATGCACGTATTGAACACGGCTAATTATTATTACAAGCACCTGAAATTATTATTACAAGCACATTCAATCACACACGCGCAGCTTGGTGACTGTTTGCTATGTCATTCAAATTTTTTTAAACGTCAACAATCACTCCTTCTGTCTTCTCACTTTACAGGCCCTCATCTGTGGACAGCAGAAAAAAGAATAGCCGCTGGTGCAAATTCATTTACGCTCTCCCGGAGAAATAAATACAATTCAAATCAAACTTTAGCAAAAACAAAAAAAAAACATTCAATAAATACCAAATCTACACACAAAGATTCAGTACGGAATTGAACCCATTTCCTTTTGATTCAAATCAATTCTGTAATCACTAAAGATTTCTTCATCTATGGAGTTTTCACAATCTTTAAACAGGAATCAAGAGTTTGAGCACAACATCATGCTAGTTTGGTATATTTAAGACTACAAAAAGACATTTTTTAAATGATCAAATTTAAATGATCATTTAAATTACTAAGAAAGCGTGTTGGCTGTTTTAATATTTTAAAAGTTTGGAATCATAAACTGAACTCACATAACCAAATACATAAAAGTGTCAAAAAATACACATTAATAAATAATTAAAAGAACAAAAAACTCAAAAGAATAAATGTCTTAATGTAACATGTGTAAATATTATTGTTAAATTCTGTAAAATGTGTATTTGGCACCATCTTGTGGTGAACCATGTACCTGCACTGCACTATAAAAACAAAGATTGTGGGAAATCTTTAGATGAAAGCGGAGATTCCCAGCGAGGTAACGTCAGCATAAATTCTACGTCATGAGCAGAAATTAGCATGATTTATTAAAATATTATTACTAATTGTAATGTTGGTTTGGCTGCTGAGAGAACGCGGAATATTTTATTCTTAAATATGTTTGGCCATTTTAGGCATTTTATCGCTACTTGCTGATCTTTAGATTTGCCGTGCAGCGGTTTAACCATTAACTTCTTCTCCAGTAAAAACTACTACGCTCGTGACGGATCAGCTGATGTTCCTTTGTCTTTATTTCTGGCATTGCAGAAAAAACAAGCACCACAACGCAGAGGTACACAAACAGAACATTAAAATAAGTAAATAAAAAGCAAAAAATATATATAAAAAAAATAAACCATATAAAACTTAAAGCAAATACATAAAATGACTCAAAGTAAGTTATAATGAATAAATAAGATGTCTAAAAAACATAAGCACACAAAATTTTGATCCTGATGTCAGCTGTGACGAGAAGTGAAGATCTTCATGGAGCCAACTTCCTCCAAATCCTAAATCTTCCTCTCCTTCCAGTTCAGCAAAGACTCTTTGATGTTTCTTGACGTTGCTGTGATCAATCCATTCAATCCAGGTTTGTCAGGCAGAAAATAATGAAAGCTAACATCCAAATGCTCTTTGATTGATTTACAAGCCTTTCCAAGTGCGGTCAAACGAGCCGCCGTTCACATTTCCGTGGTCACATCAAGAGCTCCGTGGAGTCTGTTGGAGATTTTCCAGCTTTTCTAGGACTGCTAGCGTAAGCATTGGATGAAAGTGAAAGGAAAAATCCAGTGACGGCTGATTGGAGCACAGAAATGTGAACGGCGGCTGATGTGACTGCAGTCAATGTGAAGGTAGCATCTTCTCTTCTCCAGAAGCTGAACTAGACACGCTAGCCGGACCAGATGAGGGTTAGTGCATGTGCAGCAGAAAGGAGATGATTGATGAAAAACAGAGTGTGTCCAAGACTGTATGGTTGAGAGAGATTTAAAAGGAGAAATAAAAAGCAAAGGATTTCTTATTGTATTTGTTCTGTTTTAGAATAAAAATGACACACAGACATGTTACAAAGTGTAAAAAGAGTATTTTCATGGAGGAGGAATTTTAGGGGCTTGGGAGGATCTTCCACCCCAGTCTCTCAGTATACCCAAACTTGCCCCCCCCTCCTGACATTATGTTTGCATCCCAGACCGGGGCTGGCTTGATCCGACAATGCATCAGCATTAAATAGCACTAATTGTGCTGTTCCGGATTCCATCCCTCGGTGGCGCAGTGGCATAAGTAGTGACCTCCCAGTCAGAAGGTCAGAGGTTCAATTCCAACCTGGGGAAAATTCACATTTCATTTATTTCATCCCAAAACACTTCAATGCACGTATTGAACACGGCTAATTATTATTACAAGCACCTGAAATTATTATTACAAGCACATTCAATCACACACGCGCAGCTTGGTGACTGTTTGCTATGTCATTCAAATTTTTTTAAACGTCAACAACCACTCCTTCTGTCTTCTCACTTTACAGGCCCTCATCTGTGGACAGCAGAAAAAAGAATAGCCGCTGGTGCAAATTCATTTACGCTCTCCCGGAGAAATAAATACAATTCAAATCAAACTTTAGCAAAAACAAAAAGAAAACATTCAACTAAATACCAAATCTACACACAAAGATTTCAGGTACTGGAATTGAACCCATTTCCTTTTGATTCAAATCAATTCTGTAATCACTAAAGATTTCTTCATCTATGGAGTTTTCACAATCTTTAAACAGGAATCAAGAGTTTGAGCACAACAGCATGCTAGTTTGGTATATTTAAGACTACAAAAAGACATTTTTTAAATGATCAAATTTAAATGATCATTTAAATTACTAAGAAAGCGTGTTGGCTGTTTTAATATTTTAAAAAGTTTGGAATTCATAAACTGAACTCACATAACCAAATACATAAAAGTGTCAAAAGATACACATAATAAATAATTAAAAGAACAAAAAACTCAAAAGAATAAATATCTTAATGTAACATGTGTAAATATTATTGTTAAATTCTGTAAAATGTGTATTTGGCACCATCTTGTGGTGGAACCATGTACCTGCACTGCAGTATAAAAACAAAGGATTGTGGGAAATCTTTAGATGAAAGCGGAGATTCCCAGCGAGGTAACGTCAGCATAAATTCTACGTCATGAGCAGAAATTAGCATGATTTATTAAAATATTATTACTAATTGTAATGTTGGTTTGGCTGCTGGAGAAACGGGAATTATTTTTATTCTTAAATATTTTGGCCATTTTAGTGGCATTTAATCGCTACTTGCTGATCTTTAGATTGGCCGTTGCAGCGGTTTAACCATTAACTTCTTTCTCCAGTAAAAACTACTACGCTCGTGACGGATCAGCTAATGTTCCTTTGTCTTTATTTCTGGCATTGCAGAAAAAAACAAGCACACAACGCAGAGGCTACACAAACAGAACATTAAAATAAGTAAATAAAAAGCAAAAATATATATAAAAAAAAGATAAACCATATATAAACTTTAAAGCAAATACATAAAATGACTCAAAGTAAGTTATAATGAATAAATAAGATGTCTAAAAAACATAAGCACACAAAATTTTGATCCTGATGTCAGCTGTGACGAGGAAGTGACGATCTTCATGGAGCCAACTTCCTCCAAAATCCTGATTCTTTCTCCTTCCAGTTCAGCAAAGACTCTTTGATGTTTCTTGACGTTGCTGTGATCAATCCATTCAATCCATTGGTTTGTCAGAGCAGAAAATAATGAAAGCTAACATCCAAATGCTCTTTGATTGATTTACAAGCCTTTCCAAGTGCGGTCAAACGAGCCGCCGTTCACATTTCCGTGGTCACATCAAGGAGCTCCGTGGAGTCTGTTGGAGATTTTCCAGCGTTCTCAGGACTGCTAGCGTAAGCATTGGATGAAAGTGAAAGGAAAAATCCAGTGACGGCTGATTGGAGCACAGAAATGTGAACGGCGGCTGATGTGACTGCAGTCAATGTGAAGGTAGCATCTTCTCTTCTCCAGAAGCTGAACTAGACACGCAGCCGGACCAGACTTGACTAGATTAGGTTTAGTGCATGTGCAGCAGAAAGGAGATGATTGATGAAAAACAGAGTGTGTCCAAGACTGTATGGTTGAGAGAGATTTAAAAGGAGAAATAAAAAGCAAAGGATTTCTTATTGTATTTGTTCTGTTTTAGAATAAAAATGACACACAGACATGTTACAAAGTGTAAAAAGAGTATTTTCATGGGAGGAGGAAATTTTAGGGGCTTGGGAGGATCTTCCACCCCAGTCTCTCAGTATACCCAAACTTGCCCCCCCCTCCTGACATTATGTTTGCATCCCAGACCGGGGCTGGCTTGATCCGACAATGCATCAGCATTAAATAGCACTAATTGTGCTGTTCCGGATTCCATCCCTCGGTGGCGCAGTGGCATAAGTAGTGACCTCCCAGTCAGAAGGTCAGAGGTTCAATTCCAACCTGGGGAAAATCACATTCATTTATTTCATCCCAAAACACTTCAATGCACGTATTGAACACGGCTAATTATTATTACAAGCACCTGAAATTATTATTACAAGCACATTCAATCACACACGCGCAGCTTGGTGACTGTTTGCTATGTCATTCAAATTTTTTTAAACGTCAACAATCACTCCTTCTGTCTTCTCACTTTACAGGCCCTCATCTGTGGACAGCAAAAAAAAGAATAGCCGCTGGTGCAAATTCATTTACGCTCTCCCGGAGAAATAAATACAATTCAAATCAAACTTTAGCAAAAACAAAAAGAAAACATTCAACTAAATACCAAATCTACACACAAAGATTTCAGGTACTGGAATTGAACCCATTTCCTTTGATTCAAATCAATTCTGTAATCACTAAAGATTTCTCATCTATGGAGTTTTCACAATCTTTAAACAGGAATCAAGAGTTTGAGCACAACACATGCTAGTTTGTATATTTAAGACTACAAAAAGACATTTTTTAAATGATCAAATTTAAATGATCATTTAAATTACTAAGAAAGCGTGTTGGCTGTTTTAATATTTTAAAAAGTTTGGAATTCATAAACTGAACTCACATAACCAATACAAAAAGTGTCAAAAGATACACATAATAAATAATTAAAAGAACAAAAACTCAAAAGAATAAATGTCTTAATGTAACATGTGTAAATATTATTGTTAAATTCTGTAAAATGTGTATTTGGACCATCTTGTGGTGTGAACCATGTACCTGCACTGCAGTATAAAAACAAAGGATTGTGGAAATCTTTAGATGAAAGCGGAGATTCCCAGCGAGGTAACGTCAGCATAAATTCTACGTCATGAGCAGAAATTAGCATGATTTATTAAAATATTATTACTAATTGTAATGTTGTTTTGGCTGCTGGAAGAACGGGGAATTATTTTTATTCTTAAAATATTTGCCATTTTAGTGGCATTTAATCGCTACTTGCTGATCTTTTAGATTGGCCGTTGCAGCGGTTTAACCATTAACTTCTTTCTCCAGTAAAAACTACTACGCTCGTGACGGATCAGCTGATGTTCCTTTGTCTTTATTTCTGGCATTGCAGAAAAAAACAAGCACACAACGCAGAGACACCAAACAGAACATTAAAATAAGTAAATAAAAGAGCAAAAATATATATAAAAAAAGATAAACCATATATAAACTTTAAAGCAAATACATAAAATGACTCAAAGTAAGTTATAATGAATAAATAAGATGTACTAAAACATAAGCACACAGAATTTTGATCCTGATGTCAGCTGTGACGAGGAAGTGACGATCTTCATGGAGCCAACTTCCTCCAAAATCCTGATTCTTCTCCTTCCAGTTCAGCAAAACTCTTTGATGTTTCTTGCGTTGCTGTGATCAATCCATTCAATCCATTGATTTGTCAGAGAGAAAAATAATGAAAGCTACATCCAAATGCTTTGATTGATTTACAAGCCTTTCCAAGTGCGTCAAACGAGCCGCCCGTTCACATTTCGTGGTCACATCAAGGAGCTCCGTGGAGTCTGTTGGAGATTTTCCAGCGTTCTCAGGACTGCTAGCGTAAGCATTGGATGAAAGTCAAAGGAAAAATCCAGTGACGCTGATTGGAGCACAGAAATGTGAACGGCTGATGTGACTGCAGTCAATGTGAGGTAGCATCTTCTCTTCTCCAGAAGCTAACTAGACACGGCTAGCCGGACCAGATGAGGGTTTAGTGCATGTGCAGCAGAAAGAGATGATGAAATGAAAAACAGAGTGTGTCCAAGACTGTTTGGTTGAGAGAGATTTAAAAGGAGAAATAAAAAGCAAAGGATTTCTATTGTATTTGTTCTGTTTTAGAAATAAAAATGACACACAGCATGTTACAAAGTGTAAAAAGAGTATTTTCATGGGAGGAGAAATTTTAGGGCTGGGAGGATCTTCCACCCAGTCTTCAGTATACCAAACTTGCCCCCCCTCCTGACATTATGTTGCATCCCAGACCGGGGCTGGCTTGATCGACAATGCATCAACATTAAATAGCACTAATTGTGCTGTTCTGGATTCCATCCCTCGTGGCGCAGTGGCATAAGTAGTGACCTCCAGTCAGAAGGTCAGAGGTTCAATTCCAACCTGGGGAAAATTCCACATTCATTTATTTCATCCCAAAACACTTCAATGCACGTATTGAACACGCTAATTATTATTACAAGCACCTGAAATTATTATTACAAGCACATTCAATCACACACGCGCAGCTTGGTGACTGTTTGCTATGTCATTCAAATTTTTTAAACGTCAACAATCACTCCTTCTGTCTTCTCACTTTACAGGCCCTCATCTTGGACAGCAAAAAAAGAATAGCCGCTGGTGCAAATTCATTTACGCTCTCCCCAGAAATAAAATACAATTCAAATCAAACTTTAGCAAAAACAAAAAGAAAACATTCAACTAAATACAAATCTACACACAAAGATTCAGGTACTGGAATTCAACCATTTCCTTTTGATTCAAATCAATCTGTAATCACTAAAGATTCTTCATCTATGGAGTTTTCACAATCTTTAAACAGGAATCAAAGTTTTGAGCACAACATCATGCTAGTTTGGTTACTTTAAGACTACAAAAAGACCATTTTTTAAATGATCAAATTTAAATGATCATTTAAATTACTAAAGAAAGCGTGTTGGCTGTTTAATATATTTAAAAAGTTTGGAATTCATAAATGAACTCACATAACCAAAATACATAAAAGTGTCAAAAAAGATACACATAATAATAATAAAAGAACAAAAAACTCAAAGAATAAATGTCTTAATGTAACATGTGTAAATATTATTGTAAATTCTGTAAATGTGTATTTGGCACCATCTTGTGGTGGAACCATGTACCTGCACTGCCACTATAAAAAACAAAAGATTGTGGAAATCTTTAGATGAAAGCGGAGATTCCCAGCGAGGTAACGTCAGCATAAATTCTACGTCATGAGCAGAAATTAGCATGATTTATTAAAATATTATTACTAATTGTAATGTTGTTTGGCTGCTGGAGAAACGGAGATTATTTTATTCTTAAATATTTTGGCCATTTTAGTGGCATTTTATCGCTACTTGCTGATCTTTAGATTGGCCCGTTGCAGCGGTTTTAACCATTACTTCTTTCTCCCAGTAAAAACTACTACGCTCGTGACGGATCAGCTAATGTTCCTTTGTCTTTATTTCTGGCATTGCAGAAAAAAACAAGCCACACAACGCAGAGGTACACAAACAGAACATTAAAATAAGTAAATAAAAAGCCCAAAAAATAATATAAAAAAAGATAAACCATATATAACGTAAAGCAAATCATAAATGACTGTAATTATAATGAATAAATAAATGTCTAAAAACATAAGCACACAAAATTTTGATCCTGATGTCAGCTGTGACGAGGAAGTGACATCTCATGGAGCCAACTTCCTAAATCCTGATTCTTTCTCCTTCCAGTTCAGCCAAAGACTCTTTGATGTTCTTGATGTTGCTGTGATCAATCCATTCAATCCATTGGTTTGTCAGAGCAGAAAATAATGAAAGCTAACATCCAAATGCTCTTTGATTGATTTACAAGCCTTTCCAAGTGCGGTCAAACGAGCCGCCGTCACATTCACATTTCCGTGGTCACATCAAGAAGCTCCGTGGAGTCTGTTGGAGATTTTCCAGCGTTCTCAGGACTGCTAGCGTAAGCATTGGATGAAAGTGAAAGGAAAAATCCAGTGACGGCTGATTGGAGCACAGAAATGTGAACGGCGGCTGATGTGACTGCAGTCAATGTGAAGGTAGCATCTTCTCTTCTTCTCTTCTCCAGAAGCTGAACTAGACACGCTAGCCGGACCAGATGAGGGTTTAGTGCATGTGCAGCAGAAAGGAGATGATTGATGAAAAACATAGTGTGTCCAAGACTGTATGGTTGAGAGAGATTTAAAAGGAGAAATAAAAAGCAAAGGATTTCTTATTGTATTTGTTCTGTTTTAGAATAAAAATGACACACAGACATGTTACAAAGTGTAAAAAGAGTATTTTCATGGGAGGAGGAAATTTTAGGGGCTTGGGAGGATTTTCCACCCCAGTCTCTCAGTATACCCAAACTTGCCCCCCCTCCTGACATTATGTCTGCATCCCAGACCGGGGCTGGCTTGATCCGACAATGCATCCGCATTAAATAGCACTAATTGTGCTGGTCTGCATTCCATCCCTCGGTGGCGCAGTGGCATAAGTAGTGACCTCCCAGTCAGAAGGTCAGAGGTTCAATTCCAACCTGGGGAAAATTCACATTTCATTTATTTCATCCCAAAACACTTCAATGCAGGAATTGAACACGGCTAATTATTATTACAAGCACCTGAAATTATTATTTCAGATGTTTTAAATCTCAATAATTTCCGTCCAGTATCCAACCTGTCATTTTTAAGTAAGGTTTTAGAGAAACTTGTTTTTATTCAACTACATGATTTTATTAATGAAAATAATATTTTAGAAAAGTTTCAGTCTGGATTAGACCTCATCACTGCACAGAGATGGCACTTGTCAAGATTTTAAATGATCTCAGGTCCAATGCTGAGTTCAGTTTATAAATTCCAAACTTTTTAAAATATTAAAACAGCCAACACGCTTTCTTAGTCATTTCAATGATCATTTAAATTTGATCATTTAAAAAATGTCTTTTTGTAGTCTTAAATATACCAAACTATTATGCTGTTGTGCTCAAACTCTTGATTCCTGTTTAAAGATTGTGAAAACTCCATAGATGAAGAAATCTTTAGTGATTACAGAATTGATTTGAATCAAAAGAAAATGGTTCAATTCAGTACCTGAAATCTTTGTGTGTAGATTTGGTATTTAGTTGAATGTTTTCTTTTTCTTTTTGCTAAATACACAATAAATATGTATAAAAAGACATCAGAATAATTCTTTAAGCATGGTTCTAATGTATTTTCTTCATGGACATGAGTTTATTTTGTACTAATACGTAGTTGTAAATGACTCATGTATACATGAAGAAGATTTGAAATGATCTGTTGTAAGCGTAATTGTTGCCTTTAAAAGTAAAGTTTGATTTTAATTGTATTTATTTCTCCGGGAGAGCGTAAATGAATTTGCAACAGCGGCAATTTTTTTATCTGCTGTCCACAGATGAGGACCTGTAAAGTGAGAAGACAGAAGGAGTGATTGTTGACGTTTAAAAAAATTTGAAAGACATAGCAAACAGTCACCAAGCTGCGCGTGTGTGATTGAATGTGCTTGTAATAATAATTTTAGGTGCTTGTAATAATAATTTGCCGTGTTCAAACCCATTGAAGTTTTTGGGATGAAATAAATGAAATGTGAATTTTCCCCAGGTTGGAATTGAACCTCTGACCTTCTGACTGGGAGGTACCCTACTTACGTTCACATTTCTTTGGTCCAGTCAGCCGTCACTGATTTTTGTTGATTTCATCCCAATAACTACGGTAGCAGTCCTGAGAACGCTGGAAAATCTCCAACAGACTCCACGGAGCATGGCAACGGGAACAAACATCTGAGACTTCCGTTGACGGAAATTGATAAGTTCCTCCAAGCATATGCCGACTACAAGAACATTTTCCGCAAGACAAGAAACACAGCTGCAGCGGTAAAACAGAGAGAAAACATCTGCAGAGTCAATGCATACGTCGACGTTTGAATCATTTCAAGTAACGAATAAATAATAATATCAGGAAGGTTAGTTTGTCACTTGTTAAGTAAGGAATGGTTTTTGATCTGTTAATAATTTAACCAGTCATCTCCGTAATCACATGAATGACCTTTTTCCTTACCCCTCACCCCCACCACCACATACACACATGGATATCACCGCACGCTAAAACGCAACACTGTAGCTGCCTGGGATATGTTAAAAATTAGCATTTATCTAAATGTAATTCTCAAGAATAAAAAAATATTTGCTGAAAAGGGTTTTTTCCCCATAAAACTTATATACCAGAGTCGGGAATTGAACTTGAGACGTCAGAAGCGGAAGCAGCATTGCTGACAACTGAGCTAATACTTGTCGTATATTGCTTGACAAGTAAGCTCCACTGCTCGGAGAGACGGCAACGGGGCAGTGAGGGTTAGCACCCCAAGCTGCATCTTCTGAGAAGAAGTACCCACCTTACAAGCTACAGATCGACCTACGGAAATATACCCCCAGGGATCCTCGAGAGGGGGGGAGGATGAGGATCCCAGTCGGACGGACCAAGGAATTCGGACACATAGCAATGGAGATACGACTATGAGCACACAATGTTTTTGTGGCAGAGTGTGTAAAAACCCACGAGGCTTGAAAATCCACCAGGCCAAGATGAAATGCATACAAATGGTGCCTGTAACGCAGCGCTCAGGGAACACCCCTGGTGAGACGCAGGAGGAGCCAGGTCCGGAGTCAAACCACAGTACCCAGATTCTCCAAGTGTCACAGGACCCAGACCCATGCATGACTACTGAACATCGTAGGATCAAATGGCCCCAAGCTGTTAAGCGGAAGGAGTAGTCCCAGTTTGATGAAGATGCCAACACCATCTTGGAAGTAACAGGCAAAGGCAGTGTTGAGCAACGCCTCCAGACGATGACCACTGTCATCACTAGCCTCGCAGCTGAGAGGTTTGGACTGGAGGAGAAGAGATCAGCTAAACTCCCATACACAATGAACAACAGGGCAAACAAGATCCACCAACTTAGGCTTGAGTTGAAGAGTCTGAGGAGGCATAGGAGAAGGAGGAAAGAAAGAGCCAGGAAGCGAACCGCCTTCATAGCAAACCCATTCAGGTTCACAAAGCAGCTGCTTGGGCAGAAGCGAAGTGGCCAACTCACCTGCTCAAGAGAGGACATTGACCACCACCTCACAGAGATGTTCAGTGACCATTTAAGGGAGTATGATCTGGAACATTGTCAGGACCTGATTGATCCAATCGGACCTACAGTGGATTTTGATGGTAAAGAAGTGAGGTGGGAAGAGCTCCAGGAAGTGATAAAGAAGGCAAGAGCAAACTCAGCTCCAGGTCCAAGTGGAGTACCCTACAAGGTTTATAAGAACTGCCCAAAGCTACTCCGCAGACTCTGGAAGATCTTGAAAGTGATATGGAGGAGGGGGAAGGTTGCCCAGCAGTGGTGATTTGCAGAAGGAGTATGATTCCAAAGGAAGAATAATCAAAGACCATTGATCAATTCAGAATGATCTCCCTGCTCAGTGTTGAGGGAAAGATATTCTTCAGCATTGTGGCTAAACGCTTGACGAACTACCTCTTGCGGAATTCATACATTGATACCTCAGTTCTGAAAGGAGGGATTCCAATGGTCTCAGGGTGTGTGGAGCACACAGGAGTGGTCACACAGCTGATCAGGGAAGCCCGGGAGAACAAAGGGGACTTGGTTGTGCTGTGGTTGGACTTAGCAAACGCATATGGCTCTATACCCCACAAACTAGTGGAGGTGACACTTTGTCTGCACCACATTCCAGACAAGTTCAGAGCTCTCATTCTGGACTATTACAATAATTTCAGTCTAAGAGTCTCCGCTGGATCAACAACATCAGGCTGGCATAGGCTGGAGAAAGGGATAATCACTGGATGCACCATTTCAGTGGTCCTGTTCGCACTAGCCATGAACATGCTGGTGAAGTCAGCCGAGGTTCAGTGTAGAGGCCCCCTCACAAAGTCTGGAGTCCGTCAGCCACCCATTAGGGCCTTTATGGATGACCTAACAGTGACAACATCACATGTTCCAGGGAGCAGATGGATCCTCAAGGGTCTGGAGGAGATGACCACTTGGGCACGTATGAGCTTCAAGCCGACAAAGTCCAGATCTTTGGTGTTGAAGAAAGGGAAAATTGTTGATAGGTTTCCCTTCACACTTGGCTCCACGGAGATACCATCCATCATGGAAAGACCAGTGAAAAGTCTGGAAAAAGTTTTTGACTGCAGCTTGAAAGATGCAGCAGGGATTCGTGCAACAAACTTGGAGCTGGAAGCCTGGCTCGCTGCTGTGGACAAGTCTGGGCTACCTGGCAAGTTCAAGGCCTGGATTTACCAGCATGGAATCCTCCCACGGATTTTATGGCCTCTTATGATATACGAGGTCCCAATCTACACCATAGAGGGGTTTGAAAGGAGGGTCAGCAGGTTCCTGCGTAAATGGCTGGGGTTACCTCGGAGTCTGAGCAGCATCGCACTATACGGTCAGAACAACAAGCTAAAACTCCCAATAAGTAGTTTGAGCGAGGAGTTCAAAGTGAGCCGTGCTAGGGAGGTGCTCCAATACAGAGATTCAGAGGACCCTAAGGTCTCCCAAGCAGGGATCAAAGTGCGAACAGGGCGGAAGTGGAAGGCAGCGGAGGCAGTTGACGTGGCTGAGTCGAGGCTCCGGCACAGGGCACTGGTTGGAGCAGTGACCCATGGAAGGGCAGGGCTGGGTTATGCTTCGGCATGCCACAGAAAGGTGGCACAAAATAAGGATATGAGATCACTGATACAGAGAGAGGTGCGGGCAATCATTGAAGAAGAGCGAACCAGCAGGGTGGTCATGATGCCTCAGCAAGGAGCTTGGATCAGATGGGAACATTCAGCGGAACGCAGAGTATCATGGGCGGAGTTGTGGAAGTCTGAGCCACACCATATAAGTTTCCTGATACAGGCAGTCTATGATGTCCTACCAAGCCCCTCCAACTTGTTCTGCTGGGGAAAGGTGGAGTCACCAGCCTGTAACCTGTGCCAAAAGAGGGGGACCCTGGAGCACATCCTCAGCTGTTGTTCAAAAGCCCTGGCAGAGGGACGCTATCGCTGGCGCCATGACCAAGTGCTAAAGGCAATAGCCAATACCATAAGCAGTGGCATTAAGCACTGTAGGAGCCTCCGCCCAGCGAAGAACATTATGGTCTTTGTCCAGGCTGGGGAGAAGCCACCACTAGCTGCCAAAGCCACCCACTCAGGCCTGCTAACAACAGCTCAAGACTGGGAGTTAAAAGTTGACCTTGGAAAGCAACTAAAATTTCCAGAAACCATTGCCAGTACAACCTTGAGGCCAGATATGCTGCTCAACTCAGAAGCTTCAAAGCAGGTAGTTCTTCTGGAGTTGACCATCCCATGGGAGGACCGGATCGATGAGGCAAATGAGCGGAAAAGGTCAAAGTATGCGGACCTAGTAGAGGAGTGCCGGTACAATGGTTGGAAAGCAAGGTGCGAACCCATTGAGGTGGGATGCAGGGGGTTCACAGGCCAGTCACTCTGTAGGGCATACAACATGCTGGGCATCACTGGGGCGAACAAGCGCAGGGCCATTAAGGAAGTCACAGAGGCAGCAGAAGTAGCCTCAAGGTGGCTGTGGATTAGGAAGGGAGAACCGTGGGTGGGTAGCGCTACCTGAACACAAGCTGAGATTTGAAAAACTCACTATTTATAATGTCGCTCAAATAAAAATGAATCGGGGAAACTGCATCAATCGACTCGTGTCCTCAAATCCTCTTCTGACATAAATAACATTTCCTCTGGATTAATCCAGCCTCCTCTCTACATGATCCTCTATGAATGAACATGTCATTTTGGTTTCTGCTGGTGGAAACGTGACGTCTCTAATGCGAATGTTCTCTAAATATTAATGAAGAACTCATATTTGAACATCTCTCACTTTAAAAAGGGGCGGAGACCGCAGTGAACTCTAAGTTTCCTGAAGAAAACCTGCTCCAGACCAGGTTTCGTTCACAGACTCAGTTGCCACAGTGATTGATTCTGAGTTCAGCTTAACCCGCTTCTTGAAACGGGCTTGGTTTCGCCCACTTTCACGGGTTTGAGTTATCTCTCTTTCTGAAACCGAAAACTCAGAGTTTTGCTGAATTTGGAGTTCGCGAACTCAGAGTTCCAACAAAACCTGCTTCTTGAAACGGGCCCCTGGTGACACCATTGGTCCTGGGTATCCACATTCCGGTTTCCTCTGCTCTGCTGCTCCAGAAGTCCCTCTACGTAAGACAACACATCACCCCAAGCTTGGAATCAGGACAATTGATAACTTTGCTCATCTGACTTTCAGACTCAACTGTGCATCTGGCGGCAACAAACTACCTCCATCTCTAAAATAAACACTTTAAGTAAAACCTGTGGTTGCTCTGCTT
Source organism: Oryzias javanicus (assembly GCA_003999625.1). Taxonomy (NCBI): domain Eukaryota; kingdom Metazoa; phylum Chordata; class Actinopteri; order Beloniformes; family Adrianichthyidae; genus Oryzias; species Oryzias javanicus. The sequence continues at coordinate 2,646,370 of CM012459.1, forward strand.
GGGTTGTCCTCTTGAATCCCTAACAAAACATCACATAAATGGTGAAGTGGCTGCAAATTTTGTAAATTATCTTCAAAATGCTCCAACAGTTGCCACACTGGACAGCAACTCCATGGTCACAAACTTAAACACTAAACTGTTGACCATCTTAGACAAAGTGGCACCCACACAGCTTAGGAAAACAAAAACAAAATTCCCCTGGAAAACTGAAGCAGTTAGGGCTCTTAGAAGAGTTGGATTTTGTGAACGTAAATGGAGGAAAACTAAACTAGCAATAGATTATGAATCATTCTGTGGGAAGTTAGCTTTTTATAATAAAATGAAAAAATGTGGACAAAGATATTTCTCAAACATAATCACTGAACATAACTGTAATCCACTACTTTTACTGGTACTATTTTCCACAATCCAGAAACTCATCAATTGCGGTGTCACAACCAATAGTTTTTTTTTTAAACAAAGAAAAATGTAAAGAATTTGCAGATCACTTCAAAGCAAAACTTGACATGGTGCAACTAGAGATAAGCCAATCCTGCACTGTAAAAAGTATTCAAGGGGTATTCTTCACATTACACTATTTATTCAACTACATTTCCTCCACAAAATTAGTTGAACAGATTTCCCCAAATTTTTAAGTTTTCTAAAAATATTTTGGCAACTACATTTTTCCTTACAAAAAAATACTTTCACAGAACAACAGCGTAATTTAATTCCAAACAACTCAAATTTAATACATTTATTCAAACTAAAATGTCAGACACGCCCATTCTGTAGCTGACCTGAACAAGTCTAAACTTGTTCTCCACACGCCCGAGGAGCTGCCTCGTCGGATACCTTGAGAATCCTTGCTCCAAGATAAAATAAAAGGTATGTAGCGTTTTTTTGTCTGTCAAATATGTTTTAATATTGATTATCTTTACTGTATGCTTTAGACAAAAGTATGTTTCCTCCGTTTATGTTCAGTTTATGGTTTTAAATACTAGCTACTCCTCTCAACTCAACTAGCTTTAGCTTTAGCTTAACATTTTTGCATGATTCTCATAAGTTGCGTTTCCATTAACTCTGAAATTTTGAAAAATTGAATTTTGATATTAAATTCTTCTAATGGAAGAATTAAACAATTAAAAAAAAAAACTCGCCTTTTTCGAAACAAGTTTTTGCGCTTAGAAGATGTGGTATTTGGGCCTTATCGAAACAGTGTTTTTTCGAAAAACTGTAATGGAAACACTTTTCAAAATTGACTGAACTTTTTGGTAGGAAGTGTCTGCATTGAGCTCCACACAGCGGAGCCACAGAGAGCTCCCGCAGCGTCACAGCTCAGTAAAAGCTGCGTGTCATGCGGACTCCTCGGATCCACAAGTTCTCCAATAAATTCACGAAGCAACATCCTCTAAACAGATTCATCTAGCATTTTCTACAGTCTGAATAAGGCGCGGAGCTCTCCTCTGACGTGGACGAGCGCTAGCAGAAGCGGAACAGACTTCTCTCACGCGGCTGTGCTTGTCCATGGTCAGAATACGCTGCACGCGCGACTGAGACAATAAACAATCAATAGGTGTGTTTGACATGACTAAGGCAGACTCAGCGCTGCGCAGATCTCTTGCAGCGGGGTGCGTGCTGGTTAGTTTCTGTCCCGATGTCACATGTGCGCTGTGCGAGAGATGGGTGGGTTCAAGGTGCCTTCCTAATCCAGCGCAGCAAGAAAATAGGTACTGCGCTGGCTGCTTGCCTACTTGGTGACTACAAAACAATGCATTGTGGAAAATGGGGTCCTGGCAGTTCTTGTAGTTGGACGTGAAACGGATCAGGAGTAACTGGCGCTAAATGAAGGAAATCTGTGTATTTTTACCTCTTCCTGAAAGGTAGTGAATCACTCCTGGAAAAATAATCAATATTTCAAGTAATTTGTGGCTAACTGTGCTATTGTTTCCTTTAAAATTAACTTTAATTTTGTTTTTATATGTTTATTTGGGACGGTGCAAGTGAGATTCCTCCAGTGGCGATTTTTTTAAACTGTTCTACTTTGACAGATATTAATGATAAAATAAAAGACATAACAGCACAGATCATAATAAAGGGGAGAGGCATATTAAAATTCAACCGAATGTTAAGGACAACCCCCAACTCCTTGTTCTCGTACAGTGTTGCTCAGGGGTGAAAGTAGATTTTATGTTATGCCGGTACTATGCTGCCCGGACAAGGAAGAGCTTCATGGTCCGAACTTTCACAGATCTTCTACAGCTGCGATCAAATGAGCCGCCGTTCACATTTCCGTGGTCACATCAAGAAGCTCTGTGGAGTCTGGTGGAGATTTTCCAGCGTTCCCAGCCCTGCTACAGTAAGTATTGTATGAAACTCACACAAAAAAATCCAGTGACGGCTGATTGGACCACAGAAATGTGAACGGCTTCTGTCATGTGTTATATAGTGAAAACTGGCCGCACAGCTGATCTCTCCAGCCGGAGCGGATTTCCGCCTTCAAATCATTTACCGGAACGCCGCTCCGGACCGTTCCGGCTTACTTTCACCCCTGGTCTCGCTGGTCTCGCACACCTAATGGTTCTCGTCTTTTGCCGTTTTTATAATGACTTATTGCGTGAATTTCTTCGAGTTTGTCGCATAATCATGCTTTAATGGAAACACTGTTTTTTCGAAACAGTGTTTTTTTTCTAAATTCCTAGAATTTCGATAAAGTTTTGCACAATTGTTTAATGGAAACGCAGCAGAAACATTGAAATATTTATAAAACGGGTCAAATTCGTCTCTCCTTTGCAGCAAAGCCAATTCGCTGCTTGATGACTGTTTAATAATGTGTTCATGGCGCCAACGATGCATCAGGAGGAGCTACCCAGCTAACGTTTAGCTACACGGAGCGGCGTCTTCTGTGTATATCGCTTTTACAATTTATGGAAGACATGGAGGATGATTACAGATCGGATTTACTTTTTATAAGGGTTCAACGAGTCAAAAAATAATATTTTGTCCACTGATCATGTGATGCTTGGCGTTCCAGAGAGGTGATTTTGGAGGGGTGGATTGTCCATTCCCGGAGGAGTTCATCCAACCCCAGAGCAAAGTAAGCTTTTATTCCCTTCTTCTTTGCTTTGCTTTTTTTTCTTTAGTTAAAGAATATCTTAGTGGAGTGCAGATTAATTTAAAACTATTAATACAATCTGGAGGGAAATGAAAAATTATAACATTAGAGAAAAAATGTGTGGCAGCCACAACAAAGAAGCATGACTGTTTTCTGATTTGTCACATTTTACATTAAGTTCAGGTAAAAGTGTCACGATTTCTTTCTTTTTATTTATTTATTTTTACAAATTTTACTAAAGCTGGAACTAGTGGACTTTTAATCAGATAAAAAAACTACATTAATATTTTAATCTTGTGGCCTCACTGGGTTGTATACTATTTTAAATTCCCTGTGGACCCATACAGGTCTTGCATGCAGACAGCTACTAAACCCTCAAAAGAGCAGTTTTGTGTAAGGCAGGAAAGATGGTAGTAGGGTGATTGTCTTAGTTGTTTTAGGCAGACAATAAAGCAAAGCAATGTGTGTGAGTTGGATGTTGTAAATAGCTGCGTTTCCATTACACTTTTGCGAAAAACTTTATCGAAATTTCTAGAATTTCGATAAAACACTGTTTCGAAAAAACAGCGTTTCCATTAAACCATGATTATGCGAAAAACTTGAAGTAATTCCCGCGATAAGTCATTAAAAAAAAAACATGGCGACGGATGTAAACACTATTTTGATGTGCAGTAGATTTATTCACATTTCTGCCACGGCGCTAGCTCTCATCCTTGCCATTCAGAGAAGACGTCTACGTCTGATCCGAGCCTTGGCGCGGCAGGCTCCTTATACGTGGGAGCGACGTAGAGTCAAACATTTTTGGGAAATCGTGGTTGAAGAATTCACCGAACAGCTGTGGATTCAGCATTTTCGCATGACACCGCTCAACTTTTGATGAGCTGTGCGATGCTGTGGGACCTCTCGTGGCGCCCGCTGTGCGGTGCCCAAGCAGCCAGTTGCTGTGAAAAGCGCATCGCCATCGCCATCTACAAACTAGCAACATGTGCCGAGTACAGAGTAGTGGCAGAGACATTTGGAGTCAGTAAAACGACCGTACACTGGGGTGTGTGAGGCTATTTGCCACAAACTGATGAAAAAGTTCATCACTTTGCCCAAGGAGGAAGAGGCACAGCAGATTGCGCAACGCAATTATGAATCGCACGGGCTTCCCCAAATATACAGCGCTATCGACGGATCTCATATTCCTATTCGTGCCCCCAGGGATGGATATAGAGATTACGTGAACAGAAAAGGCTGGGCATCAGTAGTTCTGCAGGCTGTGGTGGACGACAAGTTGATGATAAGGGACATAAGTGTTGGCTCACCTGGAAGCGCACATGATGCTGCAGTGCTGGCAACATCCTCTCTGTTCAGGTATTAATGAGCAATTAATGATAATTTCCTGTTTTGTTATGTCCTCTCATTCAGCCTCAGGAGCGCCACCCGGATGAATCTGATGCAATGGCTGTTGAAATCCGACAGGCGCTGGTGAATCATCTGTCCAGGCCTCATTAGGTTCTACGGTTAGCCTTTATGTTCTAAATAATCAAGAGATTTATTTTCAATACTTTTATTGAAAATACTTTATCAGAAAGATGTTACAACAAGAAAGTTAAACTTAATGTCAGCCAATTCTCTCACTGAACAGAATAACACTGGCTGTTTTGTGTTCCTGTTTGTGTTCCATTTCTAATAAAACAAACATAACTTAAAGTGCCTTAACATTTTTCATCTGCTGTCAGAACATGGTGTTTAACTGAACACACCAGTCTTTAATTTAAAATAACACAACAGTAACTAAAAACCTTAAATTGGAACTTACAAAATATGGTATGTGGTTGAAGTGCTTTGGAATGACAAAGCTGAGTGAGGTTCAGACTCATTCTCCACTTGTTGTGTACGGTATGGAGGTTGAGTGAACCGATGTTGTGGTTGAATGTATGTAGAGTATCCAGGTTGCTGTGGTTGGTGTCTGACTGTTGCAGGAAATAAGGAGGTTGTTGACGTGTGTCTGAAACAATGGGTTGCTGAATTCCAGCTAAAGTCTCAAGAGCATTAGCGTGGCGCTCAGCTGCTTCGGTTGCCCTCAAAATTGGACAGCACGACTTAAGACCTCGCTGATTGTGGTCAAGACGGCATTATCCTGTCTTCCCTGTTCTCTCAGGAAGCTCTGAAGAGTTGATCTTCTGCTTTTTGCGTTTCTCCACCTTTGTTGGCTCTGGGGTGTTTGTGGCTCCCTCTCTTCTTCCTCCAAAGTATTAGAAGGACCAGCCATCTCTGCATCTGTAGTTGACTCATCATCCAGTGATGCTATAGTCAAATAAAGAGAAAGAAAATGTTATTAGAATTTAAAATAGTGGATAATTGTTAAAATCATGGCTCGTTTGAAGATCTGAGAGTAATCCATAGATACATTATGCAACAGCCATAAAAATTATAATAAATATACATTTTAAAGTTATAAAAAAATTAATTGTTTGAAAATAGAAATACTTACGTGCTGAATCATTGGATGCATCTTTAGTGCCTGGAGTATCTGGACCGTTATCATCATCACCTAGTGTTAAATATAAGATGTATTACTTGCCTGTTCACAAGCCACAATACACACATATACAAAAATATGTTTTGTGTTAACTGTAAACAATCAAGCAAACTATTTTGATTTAATTCATTATTTCTTGATAAAAAACACTGATGTTATCACAGAATTTTTTTAAACTAATTTGGTTTTTATGATTAATTATGACTGTTACAGTTATTTCCACAGTTTTAACAAGTTACTATACGATTATCAGGAGGAACTAAAATTAATTATTTAAATTATTATGAGATCATGATCTAGATGGATTTTAACACGGAGGTAACAGAAGTTCTAGTTGCCCCTATAGCTTAAATGTAGCCCTGTTTTGATATCAAGAGAAAACGGACCAAAAAATATCCCAGACAGTTCATGACTTCTGTTAAGAATGGCAAATTCATGGGGCTACAGGTGGCGCTAGCATTAGCGCCACCTATATGTTTTTAGGAACTTAGCTCTATTATAGTAAGTTTATTAAATTGCTTACCCATGCTGTTGATGACGGATGCCATAGATGTCACCATCGGTCTTTGTCCAAGTATTTCCTCCATTTGGAAGAAGTACTTGAAGGTGATCTGGCCTTTCCCCCCGGCGCCACTTTGTCCCAGCTTCCTCTTCTCCGCCATGTATTTTTGCTTTAGTGTTTTCCATTTTGACCGTAAAATTTCCCAGGGCTTGTGGAAACCCGCTTCCTTCATTGCAGCTTCTAGGTCTTCATAGATTGTTGCATTTCGGAGCTGCTTTGAATCGAGTATGAACGTTATTTCTTTATCACGAATTAAATTTAAAAAATAGCTCGTCTCCTCGTAATTCCAAACATACCGCGCCATCTCTTTGACCAGCTTTTCCTGCTTCCTGTCCGAAACGTCATATCCGGTTAATGGTCACGTGACTCGTTTGTTTCGAAAAAAGTGTTTCCATTACAGTTTTTCGAAAAACTCCTGTTTCGATACGGCCCAAATACCACCTCCTCTAAGCGCAAAAACTTAATTTCGAAAAAGGCGAGTTTTTTCGAAATTGTGGTGTTTCCATTAGGAGAATTTAATATAGAAATTCCGTTTTTCGAAATTTCAGAGTTAATGGAAACGCGACTACTGATTGTTAAAACTGTCTTTTCAATGTTTGTTTTTTCCCCCAATTTTACAGAAGAAATTTGGCTTGCTTCTTATATCTGCAAACATTAGGTAAGTTGTAAATTGACAATATGAAGACACATGATTATATTTTGAAAGTAAGGTTGAATGTACATTGTATATATATGTTTGTTTTTTTTATTTTTGAATAGCTTGTTAACTTTTGATCCCAAATATCACTGTCACTTGGTGCTCATTAGTTTCCTAGTAATCTTTGTCAAAAACATTTTGTTTCGATTTAAAAGGCTAGATTGTGGAAAAAGTAGTTAGTATACCATTCATATAAAGCAGTCTAGCACTCCCAGACACGAAGTTTTACCGCTGGTTAGCCTGTCAGCCGGACTGCTAGCTAACCACGCGAGGGCGATCGCTTCAGCTCAAGCAGCTTTGTGACGGCTGGCGACCTGTCCAGGATGTATCCCACCTTCACCCGACAGTAATCATGAAGGATTCCAGCAAAATTGTGGTCCCAGCTGGTTAAATAAAGTAATTAAAATCGAAGCCAAAATCCTCGCATCGCGCCGCCTTATTCAAATTTCGGTTTCATTCCTTTGATAAGCTGGCTCAAAACATCAGTTACATATAGCAGAGCTCCTGATTGGTTGACGCGCTCACCGCGCCTTGAAGTGCCCAACGCCCATGAAGCGCCGCGCGTCAACGCACCTTTACATTGACTTAACATTGAAACTTGATGCCCCTGAAGCTCCTGACGCCCTCTGTCTGAATGCACCTTTACTTTCATAGCCTTGGAAGTTGAAGTTTTGAATCTTTTTGGTGTTCTGTCTCACAGGGAGTTGCAGAAACTGACGTTCACAAGACGTTGGAGGCGGCATCAATAATGATCTACCAATGCCAGGAACCAGATGCTGTCGGAATTTTGATAGACGGAACTCCTGTTCTCACAGGGATTACAAGTCTTTCTAGAGAGCCTGCTGCTTGCTGATTGGCACAATTTATGCCCTGAACCTGGAATACCCAGCAAAACTCCCCAAAACCTTTGAGGTTTTCCAGAGACTCTTCCTGGGACTTGACACACTTCGACCGAAACCAAGCTCAAAGTTCATCACTTTGACAAACAAATTATTTTCTTAAGTTTGTTTTTCCAAACAGCTACAAAATGTTCTGCATTGTTGGGTGGTTTGAATACAAAAACCTGTTTAAGGTGTTCAACACTATTTTGTTGATCTTTTTCGGGCAAGTTTTAAAATGCCATTATTGATTCAATTGTTGAAATAAACTGTTAATTGCTGTTTGTACAAAATGACCACTGATTACACTTTTATTTGCTTTGTAACACATTTTTAATCAGAAAAAAGCTACTACTGTCAAGATTTTGATGGTCTTGTGTTTTATGTTAAAATTTTGATAATTTTGCCGTAAGACCATAAGTTTATTTTTGATTTAACTTTGATTTATTTATTAGTTTTTCTATTTTTATAAACTTGTCATTTACATCAGCTGAGCTGTTACAGCTTTAAGCTGTTTATTTTAAATGGTCAACTTGGAATTACGGTAAAAATGGTCAATTTGGTGTTTGATTAAATATTTTCAAAAGGAAGAACAGTAAAGTCTTTTTTTTCTTGTCTTATTTAAGCAGAGTCATTGAAAAACTTGTGTTTTATCAACTAAAAGATCTTTTAAAGGACAACAATATTAGTGAGAAGTTCCAGTCTGGTTTTAAATCATGCCATAGCACAGAAAGTGCTCTGGTCGGGGTGGTCAGTGATCTCAGGATAAATGCAGATAGAAAAAAACTTTCAATTTTAGTTCTGCTTGATCTCACAGCTGCATTTGACACAGTTGACCATTCAATTCTGTTAAATAGACTCTGTAACAGGAACAGTTTTCAGCTGGCTAAGGTCCTTTCTAACAGACAGAACCTTTTTTGTCAGCTCTAACAAAGCATCTTCCACAGTCCTTCCATTGATCTGTGGTATACCACAAGGATCCATTTTAGGCCCACCCCTCCCAAAGTTAAGTGTCCCACAGTTACCAGGATTTGTTGCAACAGCCTGCAGCTCAATCGCCAGTGTTTTTATTTGGGATTTAGAAACAGATTTTTATTATTGCATGACCTGGTGTGTTCTTTTAAATCTATCCGTTGGTTTGTTTTATTGCATGCTCACTGGCAGCACAGAGTGCAGGACTGTATACCGACTGAAGAGACTGAGGCTGGGACGAGAAGAAAAGCGGACCATTGCATGGACAATAGTCACCTCCAGTTTGATTTTTTTTAAATATTTTTTACCTTTTTGATGTTCTTTTTAAAACAACTGGTTTTATGTTATTGTTTTAGACCATTGTGTTAAACACATTTTATGAGTAAAGGCTGTTGCTGTCTTTTGGAGCAACTAGTAAACTCCCCAGCGGGTCCATAAAATTAATGTAGTTTTGGGGCTTCACCCTCGCCCCTCTGACACAGACATGGTTGCTTTCATTTAGCTTCAAAATTAGGTATTCCTCTAAAAAGGGGAATTATAATAATGTGTACCTATTGTTAGTCTTTTTTTAAAAAAAATGTAATTTTTATTAATGAGTCTACATGATAATTATCTTATGTTGCCTCTCATCGCGTACGTTTTCCTTTTTATTTTCCTTGCATTTTCATGTCTTGTTTTGCGCAAGACACAAAATTTAATCTGAGCTATCTATATATGTGTGTGTATGTAAGTATATAATATATATATATATATATATATATATATATAATATCTTAGTAGATTATTTTCGCCAATGCATATGTAAGACCTTTCTGGTTTATGTACAAGATTTCTTACTTTGCACTAAAGAGTGACACACAAAACCTGAACGGTCTTAACAGGGACACATCGACACTGAGAACTGAAATGCTGCAACTTCAATAGTCTTAATTACAAAGTGCAGACAGCTGTGCACTCCTCCACAGAGAGCAGCAGGGAAGGAGGAAACATCCAGGAGGAGTGACAGCTGACCTGCAGAACACAAATTAGCAGTGAAAACAGAAAAAAACTCACAACCCTATCAGCATATTCCCACAACAGACTTTCCTCAGGGCTGCAGAGACTGTTCATGTTTTTAAAGGAAGGCTCAAGACCTACATTTTTAATCTGGCTTTTAGTTAAAATCTAGAAAGTTATTTTATACTTTGTTTCATGCTTTTATGTTGTTTTATGTTCTCTCTTTATGCTTTTTACCTAGTTGATATTTATTTACTTTTACTGATTTATGTCTATCTATTTTATCTATTTATCTGTCTGGTTATTTATATCTCTTTTATTTATTTTTAACTCCAGTGTCTTCCTCTGATGGATCCTCCACATCAGTGATTGTCCTTTCTCAGTGAACGGTGTCACTGCAGTGGGACCTCCTGGGTCTGGCTCTTTGCTAGGACCTGGGGGGTCCTGTAGTTGTGTACTCTGTGAACTTGATTGGGGGGTCACTGGTGTGGACAGGTCCCCAAAATATTGTTTCCTCAGTTCAGTTCAAAGCCAGATTTCTATTTATATTTCTATTTTCCATCTTTTTTTAAAAATGTAATGTATTCTTTTCCCTACCTTTGGGGGCATAGATGTATGTTTGTGTTTGTCCGTGTGTGTGGAGAGGTGGGGGGGGTGTGGGGTTGTGGACAGTGTTTGGTCCCACAATGTTTCCTGTTCTTTGTTCTTTTTTAAATTTTGATTGTTTTTATGTCAAGCACTTTGATTGAAATGAATCTTTTCCAGAAAGGTGCTATAAAATTAAAGCTTGATTTGATTTGATTTCCTTGATCATCTGTGCAGCTCTGGACGCATCTGCGATAGGATTCCAATCTGAACAAAAGCATAAAGATTATCTTTTCCAGAAAGACATGCAAGTCATCATATTCCCTGGAGATACAAATATTTAAGTTTATATTAAAAAGTTTTGACTATGTCACTAGATTGTGTAACATTACATCTTCACGAATAGATTGCAAATCAAACAAAAGTTATAAAAACTCAACATCTTGCAGTTTGATTTTATAATCACGTTTTTTTTAAGAATATTGGAATCATTATCATGTAAATTTTAGATTTTTATTCGCACACAATTTTAGTATTATTATACAGCGGGAACACAAACCCATGTGTGCTTCATTGATCGCCAATGCAGATGTGGACACCAATGCAGATGTGGACGCTGATGTGCTGATATTAGATCAAATGGCCGACATGATGTTGAGGCAGGTGTTCCAGGCCTCTCACTGTCTGTGGAACTGGTTTCTGCATCGTGTTCCATCTGGCATTCTTGCAGTACTGGCTCCTCCAAAGTTGTCCTTTAAGTCAACAAAAATAAAATTAACCAAAAACATTAACTGCACACAGAAACAAATTGTGCTCAAAAGCTCTAACATGCTTTTAATCTTAAAGTAAGTACACACCCATCACAGATATGTCTGTGTTGCCTCATTTCAGAAAAGGGTACTGGGCTCTGGCAGGTGAGACAAGAAATGACTGGGCCTGAAGGATTTGGAGTGCTCTCCTAACAACAAATAATTTATTTTTTTTAATGACTAAAAGTAAACACTTTGTTTCATGAAAGAAAAAGAAGATTAGATTCTGTAAATGTACATACAGATCCCAAGGGGAGATCCTGCTGGAGTGGGCGAACATAAATGATCGATTGTCCTATCCTCGTGGAGGGATCTTTTAAAAATGCTAGAGTGTACCCTATGTTGGGACATGGAACCACACCAAGATTTCTACTTCTTGTGGATCCAGCAATTTGAAGGAGTTCAAACCCTCCTCCGTGTTGCAGCTTTGGAAAGACTTCTCTTCCACAACTGCTGGATCACTTCCACACCCTGTTTAAAAGTACAAAAACATAACAGTTTATCACTGTATTACTGATCCATGGATTAGCTTAAATGATAAACTCTAAAATGTTATAAACATTGTGACAAACTTTAACCATCTCTTTCTCTATTCTGATCAAGTTTAACCCATAAAAGTCCATTAGCACATCAAACTCCATAGATTAGTTGAAAATTAGAGAGAGGGAGTTAAAGAAAAGAATGAAAACAGTAATTAACACTCCAATATTTGCTCATCTTTATAAGTAAACATAGTGTGATACTAACCATAAAAAGTAATTCTTTGTTCTCCGAGACCTGAGGCAAGGAGGTCTGCTTTCAGGCCAACACTCGGAACAGTATTACCTCTGTGGTCTGCCATACACAGAAAGTTGTGAGTATACTCCTCCTGGGAGTTTGTGCTGTGCGCAAAGTGCGTGTAGTTCGCCTAGTTCCACCATATGGGGGAAACAGTCTGGACAACTCATCTGCAAAACAAATACACAATGAAATTCCCAGAATGAATGAAACAACCTCATGTTCTTTGTAACTAAATCTTTAGCCAATTTCAATTTTTTGTACAATGAACGAATTATATTTGAGCTCTCAACATTATGCACTCTGCTCAGTAAGGAGTCTTGAATAATAAAACAGGCAAAGACATTCCACAGGATTGTGAAGCGTTTTAGCTCAATAGCTTCCAGGTCGTGTAATTAAATGACTCAAAAATCAGCATTGGATCATAGTACTACACTACAGTATACATCTCTTGATTTCATCTATATCTCTTTGTACTTTTTATGAATTTTCATATGTAAATATAAAAATTTTAGCTCAATAGCGTCCAGGTATTCTGTGATCAATTGACTTCAACTCAATGGTGGATCATAGTACTACACTGTCAGAATTGGGCAATCAGGAGGAAACCCAGTTGCAGGGAAGAATCACAAGCACATGAAGGCATGGTCCAAGGCTTTAATATACATTAGCCACAACTCACAGGACCAAGATAACAGGCCTGGAAACAAAACAAGCCGACACTGAGGACTGCAGCAGAGTGTCATACATACACAAAGCCTGATTGCTGAAGTGCAGACAGCTGTGACTGCTTAGCAGGAACCACAGGAGAATGGGCGGAGTCACAGCAGCCTGCACAGAAGCAAAAAAAAAACAACTAAACCAGAACATGACACTACACTATTTACACAAGATAAAGATTTAAATTTTAAATTTAATCTCTGTTCATAATTTTAATATGTATCTATTAGATCAACACCTTTCTGCAGTGCCTATGTTTTAACTATCCCACCTTTTATTAAGAAGAAATCGGTATACACACTTCAGCAGTTGTCTGACTGTATCCCAGTGTTACGGTAGACACAGTAATACCGGTTCACTTAAAATGTTGTAGCGCCATTCTCAGAGTCTCACTGGACCCTGAGAAAGTGAGATGTTTACCCTGACTGAAGGTCAATCGAATATCCACTGTAAAACTAAGTTAACCGCGGTGCTGCGGGGTGCATTGGATGCCTATTTGGGCCTCCTGAACTTTGTTTTAATAACTCCTTTTAGAGAGACAATGGGGAAAAAATCAATGACTTAATTTTGATTTTTACTTCCCCAATCCCCGTATTGCCACAATAGGTGTCCATTATATAAAACAAATCAACAACGCTAATGCAATGGACACAAGTTCCATTCCCTAGCTAAAATGAATATATTGGACCTACTTTGGACGGGTGTCCGTGATGAAGCACCGGGTGTAGAAGGTGCAACTTCCTCCATCTGCCGTGATGGGACCGCTGCTGGAGCAGGAGTTCTGTTTAGAGCCTCCTGTATCAAATTTGCTGCCTCCCTAAGTAGCTCGGGGCACGATTTCCACATCTTGTTCAGTTGTTTGTAATCGACCACCAATGAGGTAGTCTATAAAACTAAATAGCGCCAACTAGTGTTGGCTTGTCCGGTGTAAGAGAATATTTTGATTAACTTCTAATTCCATTTTACTCTTATATGTAACCTTTTAATGAAACTCTGTAACCTTTGAATGAACCTATTGTGCTCATTATCACGTTTCTCTGGATGTATCCTCAGACACTTAAAACTGCTGGTAGCTCGTTTAAATACCAAGAGATGACTTATGGAGTTTTTTGACGGGAAACACAGTCTGAAGAGAGTCCTATTCACTTAAAGGGAGTAAGGGCGTAGATCACACACATGACCTCGAGTTGAATGCTGATCTTGTTCATTGGAAGAACCTTGCTTGAAGCAGAGGCCTCTGAGATAATGGTCAACTTACTACTATGGGCATGACGTGACATGAGCATTGTTTGTACTGCACTATAAAGATTCTTGTGTCTTGCCATATCCATATCGTCGGAACCCTCAATGCATGAGCTTCCCTACATGCTTGAGTGCACCGTGTGTAATTACTCTGATTATTTAATAAACACTTGTGTTAATCCTAAGGTGTGTCTGTTCTTCCATCGGATTCAGTAATGTTCCACCACAGTACCTACCAAAAATCTAGATCACTACTTATCTCAATGTCCAGTCATCACCCAGCAGTCACCAGAAGAAACAAGTAAGTGGCTAGATAACAGCAAGCGATGCTACAACTGTGGTCGGACCGGTCACCAGCAGGGTTCCTGCACGCTAAAGAAGCCATGTGGCAAATGTTCAGATATCCATCTCACAGTTCTTCACGATGTGAATCAAGCTAGTTCCAGAGTGTATCTCATCACACCAAGAGACCAGGTTATCCTTGCTAAACCCAAGCAATGCTGTAAAGTATACCTTAAAGTTGTTCCTATCATCATCAGACCCAAGCAATTTGGCCCAAGCAGTGTCAATAGAACAAATAGTCGATCTAGGAACTCATCAATATCCAGCCAATCAAATCATGACACTGATGTGACATCAGTGTTTGTTTAGGTCCACCGAGCTGTGTCTAAATTCCATTCGAAGCCATCCTTCGCGGTCGCCGACGGCCGGGTCTTTCGTAAAGCGGGAAGATCGTATGGGTGTGAATTTGGACCGTCTCGCCGAATTCAACAAAATACAACTAGGTAACTTCCTGTAGCTTAGCCACCGTGAGTTGAACGTGTGAAGCACAAATCTCAAAAGGTTTTTTTATTCAACTTTTCCTTTAGCTTAAAAATAAAGGAGCTCCACCACCGTCCGCCTCAGCTGAACCAGGAGATGAGGATCCCTGTCGAGCTCACGTCACTGTGGTGGTTTTGTTGAACTGTCCTTTCTGGTGATGAATAGAAATGATGTCACCATGAATCCAAACTGTAATTGTAAAGAAAAGAAAATAGATTTTAATTGAAAAATATTTATACATATGCTGTTTTTGCAAAGGTATGTTAAAGGACTAGTAATGGGCAGGGACAAAGCTAAAATGCATATCCAGATATATTCCATATGTTCTAATGTATCAAAACTAACAAATAATTACTGTTGACAAACGCAGGTTTTTGTAAAATTTGACAAAATCAACGACAAATTTCGCCCTGCTTCAGAAACGGCTCGATTTGGGTCACGTGACGCATTGACGTCATGTGGGTAAGACAGCGCCAGCAGCAGAATGCAGGCGGACCCAGTGTGTCTGCGGCAAAGTTGAATCCTATAAACATCGGTGTTATGGTACGACGGAGTATTAGGGCCACCAAAAAAAAAAATTTAAATTATGATTTTTTAAAGTCGTAAATGTACGAGATTTACAATCAAAATGAGCCTATTGTGAATGAACACTGTGAGCAGAACTAGACCAACTAAACTGTGAAAAGCTTCAGATTTCAACAGGTAAACAATGTTTAAAACATTGCACATGTTTGGAAGTTTCTTTGTTTGATTTGCAGTTTATTAATCATTGATGGTGGCTTGCAGGATCTCTGCAGATCCGTTGATGAACCCATCGACACACGCAGCTGTCCACTTCAGTCATTTCGTCCTCCGTGAAAGATCAGATCTCATTAATTTCTGTGTGATGCTTTCATCTGAAGAAGAATCGTTTTCGGAATTTTCAGTGTACTTAGCTAACGTGACATACTGTTGTCATCCCCTGTTGTTGATGTGTGTTGAAACGGGATGATTCACGTGGAGCACTGTTTACATTCTCCTTTGGTTTCTGCGCATGTCAGAGACATGCAGTAAGGTGGTGAAAGAGCTTCCGGGTATGTGAATAAAGTGAATAATAAAGTGGCGGACGGTCCTGCAAACATGTCTCTAAGCTCTTTATTTTGCATATGAAACTCTGCATTACCGACCCGGATAGTCAGCTTCATTGATGATGATTTGATTTCGAGTCGCCAAAGGTTCAGAATTTCTTTGTTTTTAAAACCGATCTGTAAATAAAGCTTCACGAGATGCTCCACGTCTTCCAGCTTCGAGCATGGCTCTGATAAACTGACAGCTTTGCTTCTTTTCTCATTAAATTACGACTTTAAATCGGCATTCTCAGCGTCAGCGTTATTGCCATTGTGAGCTCTTACTTTATGCACTGCCGGCTCAAATTGATCGGGCTTTACAGTCCTCAAACCACAAACACCCGGCGCCTCTGAATCAGCGTCACTTTCAGAGCAAATGTTTCCACAATCTGAGTCTGAAGACAGAATTGTGGACCTTGAAATATCGCCGCTATCGCTAGCTCCGACACGCAAAGGAGAAGCCGTCTTGCTGTGTTTGACCCATGTGACGTCACACGCATCACGTGACCAAAACGCAGCGTTTTCCCGGAAGAGGAAATTTGCATATGGATTGGCCGCAAAAATGCCGTTTTATTTCAATATTTCTTGCTCAAAACACATCAAAACATTTGGAAATTGTAAATATAAGGCGAAATACAGTTAACACCGAAAATGACCCACAACCCCATTACTAGCCCTTTAAATGCACAAAATAAGACATCATAAACATCTTGTTTATGCACAAAATACATGTGAATATATTTAAACAAATCTTTTAAGAGAATAACTTTACCTTTGAAAGAGCATTACAGTATTTAGTTTGGATTGTCAGCAGAAGAGGAGGAACCATCAGTCATGTTTGACTTCTTCCCACCTGAACATACATGGACATCCCATTCTGACTGACAAAAATATATCAGAATACTCTTGTTAAAAAAGACGATTTGAACAGCTTGTATTTATCAAAGAATGATTATTATAATGAAAAAGTGCTAAGTAAAAATCATGATTTATTAAGAAAAAACTTCAAAATATTCTCATTAAAAAAGACTATTTGAGCAGATTGTATTAATCAGAAATAGGAGCAGAATCTGTGCTACATCTCTGTTTAGGAACAGGTTTAAGGCCACGTAAACCATCATCGTTGTTTTGACTGAGAGACTGTGAAGGTCTCATTTCAAGGGAATTGTGCTCGAGTTCTGAAGTTAAGAATCGGGTCAGAGTTCACATTCAACCGTGTCATGAGTCCACATTTCAACTTTTTGCTTGTATAAGAGATTCAAACATGCGTAATCCCACAGTTCTCAAAGTCTTTCATAGATTTTATTTCCAGAGGCTTCGTCAGGTCCGGCGGTCCGAGTGGTTTGACAAAGATTCTGGAGTTCCGGATCCATGTAGAATGGATCTGTCCCTTAGATCTTAGGATTCTCGCGTGTTTTGCCAGATCAGCGTAATATTTGCAAAGATGCTCATTAAGGAACGCCTTTGTTCCTTTTAATTGTTTACGTTGTTTCATCAAAGCTATCTTGTGCTTTCGATTCATGAACCTGATCAGGATCGCTGGTTTATCCGTGTTCTTTCTCCGAGGAAGCGGATGACAGACCTCAACAGTATTCAGGTCCAAGGAAATCCCTTTAGACTTAAGAAAAACTCCAACTTGATCCTCCACAGTCGCATTAGCATCCATCACAGCTCCGTTAGCATCCATGCTAGCGCTGGTAGCACCAGGCCGCACTCGGGGTTGATGGTGGTCGTGCATTCTTCTTTTGAGGAGATCTTGGCGATTATCCCGTTGTTCGTTACATGCCTTTTTCTGTCGGAAATCTTCCAAAATTGGTGTTAGCTTAGCCTGTAGCTCCAACAGGGGAGCTAATTTAGCATCCCAGTCCATTAGCGGCGCTAATTTACCTTGAATATCAACAAGTGCGATTTTGAGCTCAGTCAAATCGGCTTCAAAACTTTTCTTCTGTCCCATGTTCAACTCTCCTCGTTGCGGTGTCTGGTTTGCAGTGGTTTGGTGATTAAAGTCGCCTGTGAGCAACTTTAAAAGCAAGAAAGTAGTGGAGAGTTGGAGACACGCGTCTGCTGCTCATGACCCGGAACCGGAAAAAAAAAAAAAAAAAAAGTGAATGAAAGTGTAATAATAAGTGATTCCACTACTAGGTTGTTTGAGGCATTTTTTTCCATCGAAGAAGAAAACGACAAAAACAAACGGTTATTTTGCTTGTC
Organism: Oryzias javanicus; assembly: GCA_003999625.1. NCBI lineage: Eukaryota > Metazoa > Chordata > Actinopteri > Beloniformes > Adrianichthyidae > Oryzias > Oryzias javanicus. The sequence goes on from CM012459.1 coordinate 2,664,365, forward strand.
TGTTTACTGGTCCGGCCCACTGGAGATCAGACGGGTTGAATGTGGCCCTGAACCAAAATGAGTTTGACCACCCTGCTCTAAGGCATCTTCTCCCAGCAGGTGGCCACCACCATGCAGGTGAGACTTCCATCCACCGCCAAGCTCAGAGCGTGATAGATAGATAGATAGATAGATAGATAGATAGATAGATAGATAGATAGATAGATAGATAGATAGATAGATAGATAGATAGATAGATAGATAGATAGATAGATGTCTTTAATAATCCCTTAGGAAATTTCCTTTTGGTCATCTGCTGACAATCATAAAACCATACACAAATAAAAGCACAATAAAACAAAATGAGTCGGTGGGTTAAAAAATTCAAAGATCAAAAAATAAATTAAAAGATTACAGGAATAAATAAGTTAAATATCAATGGATTAAAATAATTAAAAGCTTCTCAGATGTTCAGCCAAAGAGTTGTATTGCCTGATGGCACGAGGAACAAAAGAGTTCTTCAGTCTGTCCGTGGAGCAGCGCTGGGACAGCAGTCTGCTGCTGAATGTACTCCTCCTGCTGGTGAAGGCCTCATGTAGGGCAGTGTTTCCCAACCATGGGCCGCGGCCCAATCTCGGTCCGCGAGCGACCCCTAGTGGGCCGCGGGAAAAAAAAACAGTTCTGGACCTGAGGGCCGCGGGACCTGAATGCAGCCTCCTACCACTTGGTGGCAGTGAGGCGTCAGTAACGTGTTGTGGCATGCGGCTCTTGGCCCAACCCCCTGGGCGCTACTGCAGTTTCCCAGGCAAACGCTAGGAGATCCGATCGATGGTAAGACGTACTAATGTTCTCTCTGGGGATGTAACGGATCAGTGATGATCTGTGGCCCGCGCGCGCGTGCACGCAAGCGTCCCCCCTCACTCGCGCGCATTATTAAAAGCTATTGTCCTTAAACACTGAATTCCATTTGCGCTAAATTCATGTACACCGTCTTTGTTAAAGCATCAAATCTGTTGCGTGACTGTTCTTCTGAGCTCCCCGATTTCGTGGCGGGACCCAAAGCTCCCGCCGCGTGTGGGAGGAGCTTCCATCAAAGGCGTTTCTCGACCTCATCACGGAGAACGCAGATGAGATTTGGTTTATTTTTTTTTTTTCAAGAGCTGAATTAAAGCATCGGTACACGTCTCCATGAGGCTTAAGAGAATCTTTCAGTAAGAGCAGCAGCTATCCCGCGCTGTAGCAGGACGAAGCTGCCGCTCCGTCTATAACGGGTGGGCGGTATGGAAAGCAAAAGGTGTCAAATCGCCGGCAAAAGCCGGAAGTGCAGGGCCTCACTTGGACCTGTTCTTGGATAATAATTATTATTTTAAATATTGTAATGTTCCCGCAGTTTCAATAAATCAGTTAGTACCAAACAAATAATGTAAGTTTTATTTAGGATTTAATTTAGGCATTAGGAGATGTGGGTATGTGAAAAAATGTGCATCTGCAGATAGATTTGGTAATTTCAAAACTTTTGCAGGCATTCTTTTCTCCCAATTTTTGTAGATTTGGTCTCAATTTATGTAAATTTAATCAGAAACAACATGTTTTACTTTTTTGTTTGTGTCCAAAGTTCAAAGATAAGTTTTTATTAATAAGCCTCAACGAGCACATTTTTAATGTAATATGTATGAGAGCGTATTCATGCTTTGAAATACTGCATATGTGTTTTATCAAATATATGTTTGTTTTGAAAATTTATCTAAAGAGTATTTTTAGGCTTTTATTTTGTTACTTTTTCCAACTGTTTTTTTTTTTTTTTTTTTACTGATCTGAAAAATTATCCGAACCGTGACTCTTAAACCGTGACACGATCCGATCCGAACCGAGAGTTTTGTGATCAGTTACACCCCTAGTTCTCTCTGTTAATAACGTTAAAAAACTTTAAAACTGTCTATTTTGGTACAAACTTAATGAGTAACTTAAATATATTAACTTGTCTAGGAGTCTTACCGCAGACCGTGCAACAATGTCCATTTTATTTGCATGCAATAAAAAATAAAGATTTTTATTTTTTGTCTGACTGCAGAGAGCAGCAGAGAGTGTCGTTGACATGCTAGTATGGTAATTGTGCTCTGATTGCTACTTTTTATAGAATAAACGGGAGATCCTGATTCCAAGTGTGAAGAAGTCAGTTGGAGAAGACATGGAGAAGTTTTTAAAAGGAAAAAATGATGAAAAAAGTTCTGCCACTCCCTCTTCAAAGGCTAAATTTATACGTAAATATAACCCTGATTTTATAAAGTTTGGCTTTGTGAACGGAGGTAGTGAGGCAGAACCCAAAGCCCAGTGTGTTGAGTGTGGGCTAACATTATCCAAATTCATCAGCAGTTTATAAGGTAATCTTAATTAGCACTTTATTTAAATGTCATTTATAGTTAATTTAATTTGAAACTTATTTTAAGTGTGCCTGTTTTATTACAACACCATTTTATTTATCAAAATGCCTTATAAATATTTTTTGAATTCTAAGTTGTGTTAAGCATGACAACTGTGGTTTACCTGTTCAGATGGAAATAAAGGTCTTTGAGATGATCACATTGTATCATTTTTTTCTTCGATAAACCATAAAATGACTTGATTTTATTATTAAATATAAATCCAACAAGATGTGGATCAATTTATGTTAACATGTTAATATTTGAATGGGCCTTGAATCACAATGTAATGGGAATATTGGGCCCCGGTGTCAAAAAGGTTGGGAACCTCTGATGTAGGGGATGTGAGGGATTCTTCATGATGGACCTGAACACGGTCAGAGTTCTCTGCTCTGTCATCTCCTCCACAGAAGCCAGCTTCAGTCTCACTACAGAGCTCGCCCTCTTGATGATTTGATTTAGCCAGTAGATGTTCTTCTTGCTGGTGCTGCATCAGCACACAGCAGCATAGAGGAGAGCACTCTCCACCACCGACTGATAGAACATGTGCAGCAGCTTAGTGCAGATGTTAAATGAGCGCAGCCTCCGGAGAAAGTACAGCCTGGACTGGATCTGCAACAAACTCAACCTGGAGCAGTGAGTCGGTTTAATGCAAACACTAGAGAAAGCATTCGCATGCTGACATCACTGAAACATTTTTAATCACGAATCTGTGAAGAAATCTGCTTTGAATCCAGTTTAAGGGAAAACCAGAAAACTAGAGTCTGACTGACATCATGAACTCAACGCTTCCAGATAATCGGCGCCTTTCAGATCATTAGTGCTGTGCGATATGGAAAAAAATGTACATCACAATATAAAACATTTTATATCAGGATACACGATAACAGAGTATATTTTCAGCTATTCTCTCTGAAAAGTCACAATTAGCAAAATAAATCAAATGAGAACAGATGTGGCTGATATACAGCAGCCGTCACATTTGTTCCAAAAATCAAGGGTATTTAAACTGAGTAGAAAAACACATTTTTGCACAAAGTTCTGCTAGAATTACGTCAATTGCATCAACTGTTGAAGAGTTATCAAAGCAATATAAACATTGTAGCTAAAGCTCCGATGTTAAAGCTAATTTGTTTTTAAAATCCAACATTATTCTGTATTCCAGAACAATAAATATTTTATGACACTCTACTATATTTATCAAGATCACAAATCAGTGATTTTGGAAGTCGTAAATCTTTGGACTCATATTTTCAGGAGCAGATTGCAAGAATCCAAGTGTTTGATTACTTGTTAGAGTCCTGTTCCTCACCGCAGTTTATATCTTATTATTTGTAATCACATATGTTCATTTTCATGGACTTTCCTTGAGTGATAGAAGGTTTGTCGTATTAGCATCGGCATGGGAATAGCCCCCTAGAGGGCCGGATGCATTTAAAAGGAGGGCCAGATGCTTTTAATTAGAGGGCCAGAGGCACCTATCAAGAGGGCCGGATGCATTTAACAAGAGGGCCGGATGGTTTTAAAAGGAGGGCCGGATGTATTTAACATGAAGGCTGGATTCAATCTGGCTGGACCAGATGTACTTAATCAGAGGGCCAGATGCATTTATTTAGAGGGCCGGGTACTTTTAACAGGTGGGCCAGATGCATTTAATCAGAGGGCCAGATGCTTTTAATCAGAAGGTCAGATGCATTCAAACGGAGGGCTGGATGGTAACCCTTCCGCTCTCCTTGGGGTCCAGATGGCTCCAACCACATATTGTTATGCGATTTCTTCCATGACAAATGTGGACGAAGGGGGACAGGATTTTATGTCTGCCATGGACATTAGTGAAACTCCGAAATCAGTGAAAAAAAAAAGTTCAGCGCACTGTCCTGTGGTGTCCAGATGACCTCACTTTTAATGTAAACAAGCTAAGGAGAACGGAAGGGGTAATTACCAGGAGGACCGGATGCACTTAACAGGAGGGCCGGATTTATTTAACAGGAGGGCCGGATGCATTTGACAGGAGGGCCGGATGCAGTTAACAGGAGGGCCGGATGCAGTTAACAGGAGGGCCGGTTGCAGTTAACAGGAGGGCCGGATAAATCAAAAAGGAGGGCCGGTTGCATTTCATCAGAGGGCCTAATGCTTTTAACAGGAGGGCCGGATGCGTTTAATCAGAGCCGGATGCATTTAACAGCAGGCCTGGATGCTCTTTACAGGAGGGCCGGATTTATTTAACTGGTGGGCAGCATGCATTTAACAGGGGGGCTTGCTACATTTAATGAGGGGGGCCTAATGCATTTAACCGGAGGGCCAGATGATTTTAAAAGGTGGGCCGGATAAATTTAAAAGTAGGGCCGGATGCATTTTATAGGAAGGCCACATAAATTCAACAGGGGGCCGGCTACATTTAATAAGGGGGCCTAATGCATTAACAGGAGAGCCGGATGATTTAAATCTTAAAACTCTGCACATATGTCAAACTCGAGGCCCGGGGGCCGGATCTGGCTATTTTGGAGTTTAGCTAATATTTCAGCTACATGCTAGCTGTGTTGGCTCATCTCGGGTTTTTTTGTGTTGTTTTGGAGTTAGGCTGATGTTTACATTCTAGCTGTTTTGGCAAACCTAAGGTGTTTAGGCTAAGTCGGCATTTAGCTAGTATCTTAGCTGACTATTAGCTTCAGCATCTTACGCTATTACCACTAGCATCTTCAGCTGGCAAATTCAGCTTACAGCATTTACACTAGCATTATTGCAGGTAACGCTATATGTCTAGTTCATAATTATGTTACAAAATTATGATTTTAAAGTTTAAAAAATTTAATTTTGGAGTTTCTTATAAATGTTTACTCTGTTCGGCATGTGAACTTTTTCCTTTTTTTGGGGGGGGGGGGGTGTTGAGTTTGACAACCTGTACTATGTTTCAAGCCCTTTTTAAGTTCACTATTGTTTTTTTCCAAGATTCCATGTTTATCAGACTTTTCTACTAAGGACACAATTTTGGATTTAATTTGTAAAACATGGACACAGTTTTAAATTTTCTATATTCTAGCGGGTAAATTCTACGTACACAAAAGTAGGTTCCCTAAAGCCAAACAATCTTTTTTCACCTTTCATATATAACATATAAACCGTTTTTTCACTGCAGCCTTCAGGAAAAAAGATCTGCTATAAAATTCCAAAGTATGTCATTTACAGGTTTTAAAGAACCTATAATATAATGATTATTATCATGTCTATGTATCCCACATTTTTATTTCATTTTTAATTTTAACTTTCAGTTTTCACTTTCCCTCTTGAGTACTCTTCAATTTGCTTTTATTGTTACTTACATTTGTCTTTGTCCTTTCCTTATGCAACTGCCAAAATAATGAAACCGTAAATAAAAAATAAATAAATAAAAACTTAGAGCTAGAACACCAGGGGGAGGTGGGGAGCAGAAAGGGAGGAGTAAGCAGCTTCTCAGAGGGGGAAGCTGGGTAGTTTTCTACAAGTGGAGTTAGTTGTCAAAAACAACGAGTCAGTGAATGATTTGTTCATGACTCGCGCATCACTTGTAGTTTTCAGAGCGGAGTGACATGCATTACTGTTGGATCTAAGAGTCGGGCTGCCAGTTCTGCTTCAACATGATCCTGCTCCTCTCTCTGCTTCTTCCCCTCTGGGTAGAACCTGCTGTGTGTCTGGAAGACAACACAATTTTCACTTTTGAAGGAAACATGCGACACCTGGCCGTGGCTCCTGACGGAGTTTACATCGCCACGGAGGAGAAACTCTACCAGCTGAGCCACAACCTGACATTGCTGCACTGTCTGACTCTGAGGAGCTCGTCAGGAGGGGAGGTGCAGGGGCATCCGTCGCTTCATTGTGCCTCAAAAGAAGAATTCACCGTCAATGTGCTCTTACCTTTTGTAAACAATGAAACCCTGATCAGCTGCGGCGTAGCAGACAACTCACAAGGCTACTGTGAAGTTCTGGAGCTGAAGAACATTTCTAAACTTCTGCACAGTGAACAGATCCAGGTGGGGCCACTGGCGCACAGCAGTGCTTCCATCAGCCTCCTGGTGGAACTGGAGAAGAATCCACCTCATGAGAAAACGTATATTCTGACGGCCATACAGCAAGATAAAAATACAAATCCTTCTTCTGATTCAAAGACAATTAATCTGCAGAACACACTGGAGTCTCAGTATGGAGGAATATTTGCTCTAAATGCTGAACAAGGCTCAACTCCAGTAATTAAAAATAAAGGTAGTGTCGAATTTGTTGACGGCTTTCAAATCAACAAAACTATCTATCTCCTCTCCAACGTGGTCTTGGACAAAACAAACAAAGTCCGTCTTGTTTGGCTTAAAGCCTCTACAAGTAAAGCAGAAACTCTGGGATCTCTGGAAGCCGCTACGCTCAATGAAGGCAGCAGACTTCTGGCCTCCTCGGTTGTCCCAGGTGGAGAGCAGGTGCTTTGGAGCGGGGTGTTCTGTATGGACCGAGGACAGACCAATACCCAGCTGGTCCTGTTTGATATCAGCCCTCCTGTCAACAATAATGCTGATAAGGAACCAGATTTCTACTACAAGAATCCAGCCAATTCTCAGGTAAGCAGCTGATGAACACTTCTGTCCTGACAGTAACATCATTTTTTGAAGGTGTCATTATTCTGTTGTCATTCCAACTGTGAAAGAATTGAAGCTCACATGTGCTGCCCGAGGGTGAAGATCAATAGACCTTTTAGCCCTTTACTTGTTTTTTCAATGTTTCCAAAAGTGCAGCTAACAGGTCGCTCTATAAGAATTAGTTTTTATTTCTTCTTTCCTCTAAAGTGAATGATTCTTCAACTGACTGACGGCTCTGATACTTATGACGAGTGGTTAGCACTTTTGCCCCTCGACCTCGTGCATGTGTGGATATGTACCCCATATACTGTGTCCATGTAGTGGTTTTATGCCCAACAACCACCATTATTTACTAGTAAACATGTTCGTAACATGTCTGATTGCCAGCGTGTTTTTGCTCAACTTCTCTGTGGAGCATCATCTCCGCACTTTTCCCTCTTTGCTCAATAATCTGTTTTCAAACCAGTTCTTCTGATTCACCGCTCGCTTCCAGAATGTTCTTTGGCACAATCCACGCATCTGAACAGCAGGTCTGAACACTTGTGCTATCTCGTGGGGTCCAGATGACCCCTCTCTAGCATTAACGTGCTTGGATAGCACAGAGGTTAAGCCATTAAAGACCCATTCTGATGAGAGTTGTGTTTGAGTTTTTAACATGTTCTTATGGCTTTTTCTTGTAATAGACGACATTTATAAAGAAAATTCAACTTAAAACTGCACATCTGAGTGTTTCTTTGTTCAAATTGTTGTGAACCAAGAGAAGGGGAAAAGCCATTTGAAAAGGTTTGTAGATGTGACCTAGAAACTACACTGCTCCTTGATCTGAGCTCTCAACAGCAGGGAGAGGAAAAGGGGGCGGTCTTTCATCCCTCCATTGTGGCTCTTTGGCACAATGGAACAAGGAACACAAAAGTCAATAATTAAAAAAATCTTGTGCTTTTTGCATTTTAATAAAATAAATTTGGAGGATCTGATTAAAACAGGTGTATTCTACTATCTTTCGATTATTAAAAGTGCGTTAATTTTTTTAAGTGAAAGGAGTTAATTTTTTAATATATATTAAAGCTCGACTGTGTAAAATATTTCCAAGCTGTATTTTATAACTGTTTGGATTAACGGCCACAAAAACACAAATAAAGTGTATTTTTCTAACTTTGAGGTGAAACTTTGCGGCTCTCTCGGTTCCGGTCCATAAGAACCTTGACCAAACGGCTCTTTTAGTGTTGCAGACCCCTGCTCGAGACCCTGTCAGCTGCTTATTAGCTCAGTCACATTGTGATTGAGTGAACACACCTGGTCCAGGTAATCTACAGCAAGCTGGGTGGTAGATCTGGAACACTGCTCGAGGCTTACGGTGCCGTCCATAATTCAGAGGTTGATTTCTACTGAACTCTTTGCGCTCTGAAGAAACTACATCCAAGAAAACAACTCCAATTTTTAGGTTTTGGCTAAAAACGGCATAATCATAAATAATGTTGTTAACTGGATAGATCTTCACGAAAATAACTTACCTAGCTCCACTTACTTTGCCATAAGTCCTTCAAAAGTCTTTCACTATTTAATAGCTGTTTTATCTTCAGGTGTTTGTAGACCAAATCTGATCAATGAGAACTTTGTTGTGTTTTTCAGAATGAACGGAAGAGGGGAGCTATGGTTGTTCTCTACAAGCAGAACAGCATGACGTCTGTGCTGGCTGTGAGGCAGAAGAACTGGATGGTTTTCTTTGTTGGGACGGCGGATGAACAGCTCATTAAGGTGAGGAAGAAAAGTACAAACATCAACCACACTTTTTAAAATGATTTATTCAGTCTAAAAATGGCGAAATTATAGTTAAAAAAACAAACACCGGGAAGACTTTGAAAATAAATCAAATGATGACTGTAGCGAGACTAGAAAATTGTGACATCCTTTTCCTTTTATGTTGTTTCACACAAGCTAGCTGACATGCACACAGCTATAGTTTATAAAAATACATTTTTATTGACATTTCTTGCTTTGTCAGTTTGATGCACCAAAATAAAACTCTTGTAACCAGTGAGCTGAAACAGGAAATAACAAAAAAAGAAAAACGAACACTAGAAAACATGAAGAGGAGTATAAAGGCCGCGCATCAAAGTTACTGCAGGTTTTGCTGAAGGTCTTTGGAGCCACAAAATGAACCACAATCTTGACTGAAAGTGACGGGCACCAAACTTCTGAACAGCTGAAGGGTCAGAAGAGGCAGCACCTGAAACTCTGAGTCAGAGCAGCTTTTTATAGCAGCAGAATCATTTTTCTATTGTTAGTTTAGTTCTGTCATAAATAAAAAGTCCAGTTCTTATATTAAAAGATGAGGAAGTCAGAAAGACAACAGTTTGTTCCCTTTATAAACTATTTTGTGATAAATGAAAAACATCATAAAACCTCTTCATATGTTGGTAAACATTAAAACTGACTGACATTACCTGTTATCTTGTCTTTGTCAGCTTGTTGTGAGCCAAAAACACGAACGTCCTCTGCCCCAAAGTGCTCTACAAAGCCAGTGACGACCAGAAAGTGTTTCCCAGAATGCAACTGGATCCAGTGGATCAAAAGCACATCTATGTGCCATTTGAAAAGAAGGTGCTTTCATTTCATAAGCATTTATGTTCAGGTCACGTGTGCATGCTATTTTTAAAACATTCATAAATGTGCGTATCGTTGCAGATTCTACGTCTTCCTGTGTCACAATGCAGAAAATACCAAACTCTGCAGGAATGTTGGAGCGCTCAGGATCCATTCTGTGTTTGGTGTGGCTCTAAAAACAGGTTAGCCAAATTGAAAATGGAAAAAATAAATACTAAGATCTAAGTGAGCATTTTGAACAGGATCTCATGACTGTCTTCTTCCAGATGCACATTTGAAGTGGACTGTGACACTTCAAACTGGTTATCCATCTCTGGAAAACAAAAGAAAATGGTCACCCACAAAGTTGTGATGGAGACCCCTGAAAAGGCGAGTAACTGCATCTGGACTCAGACTTCATTCTGATCACTATGTTGTTTCTCAAGTTCTTTTCTATTTTAGATCAAACTGGTCGTCCAGATACATGCGACTGGTGGAGAAAATGTGAAATCCAGCTTTGCCTGTCGTTTCTCTCAGCCTCTGGACAAGATCAAATCCCTATCAAGGTTCCCACAATGCATCTTCAACCTCCTAGTAACCTTCCCCTTGCTGAAGGTGAGTAGAAGACAGCTTTCCTGCTGGATGATGGCTGAGCCTCCTCACCTCAGTGTGATCATAACTTTTGAGGTGATCAGTCTCTGACCGTCTTTACAGCACGATTTGTCCTGAACTCATTGAAAAGAGCAAAATCTTTAGAGTTGTGTATAAACATTGATTCATTCATTTTCATGACACCACCTGTAATACATGTTATCGTTAGACTGTTTTGACTTCATCTTTTTTTTTTTTCCAACTTCACTGATGAAGACATTTGTATCATCTGCAAACTGAGCTTCAGCTGTTGCTGGCAGTGTAAACGTGTAAAAATGAGGAAGAGCAGGAAGACGATTTTTGTGGCCCCGGTGTTAAGAGATGGTGTAACATGGATGTTACTGCCTGTTTTCACAAGCCGTGCCCTCTTGTTAAAGAAATCCATTACTCAAAGAGTTGGTTTACGAGCTTGACGTGTTTGTGTGTTTTGGGTTTCATGTTGTCAGTCGTGACACTGGTTAGTTGCTGGTGTTGTCTTGTCCGGTGGTATCTGGACAGTTCTGGTTGTTGTAAAATATTCTGATAGTAAGCGTGAGAAACACTTGATTTGTTTCAGCTTTGCCTGTCGTGTGAAAGCATAATCCTGTTTACTATGGTAGGTTCACTTTATAGAAGGAGCCCTGAATAGCATTACTTAACCACAAATACAGAACACGGTTGCTACAGTTTGACTCTTTCAACAGTACTAGGAATTAATGTCACATTCAGACTGGTAATGTGCACCAAAGTTTGCTTCTGTGGATAGTCAACAAATTTGAAAGGTTACATGAACTCTGGAACAGACCAAGTAACTCAGGCCCTCAGGAGAACTTGAGTCTAATAACCCTCAAGTTTATTTGATATAAACAGGTTTGACCACCTGTTCAAACCAAGTCTGCTGTGAACGCAACTGTAGTTTATATTAACTGAACACAGCGTAAGGCAAATACCATTGTTGTTTTTATTTATTTATTTATTTATTTTTTTTTTACAGGCTCTTCAACTACACTTAATATCAAATTTGGGAAGGTGTGGGTGACAGAACAACTCCATCTCGAAAACTGCTCTAGGATCCAAGAAAACAGAATTCTGTCTTCGTAAGTAAAATTTCCATTGAGAAATATAATTTACCACCTTCACTGTTTTATCTTAAATGGAGGTGTGGGGATCTCAGCAGCTGTGACTTCTTCCTGTTTAGGTGTCAGCATTGTATCAGAGCTGGGTGTGTATGGACAAACAACCGCTGTTCTTGGGCCAGTGATGGAGACCAGACTGTAATTATGCATCTTTGATTTCACCGTTAAGATGTTTGCATGTGACTGGAATGTTTTTCTGTGTTAACATTAGACCAGAAATCTTAAATTGGTTTAGTTGTCTCATACAGTAATTAATGTTGACGGTGTTGGCTGTAAAACTCGATGTATCGTGCACAAACTAGTTCAGAGGTCAGCAACCTTTAACAGTAAAAGAGCCATTTAGCATAGTCTTACTTTAACCTTTAAAGTCCCCTATGACAGTTTATATAAAAAAAAAAAAACATTCTCAGTAGTGTTTAATTATGATTATAAAGTTTTTAACCAAAATCCCACAACCTAAATATCTTTAAGCTATTTTTCATGTTGAGCTGAAGCCATCCTCTGTGGGGGTGTGGCTTTTGGAGCTGCTGTGTTGTCCCCCCCCCCCCAATCTGATCATGGTGGCTTCAGGTCTTGCTAGCGTAAGCTGAGCATTCAAAATTAAAGGCTGATTTACTCAGACTGACACTTGAGATTATTTCTCCAATCTTTATTCATTTTCCATTTGGTCAGTCAGCAGTTAACAGGTAAAAACCCTAAAACACATAATAATGGCAATAAATATTTAAAAATTTGAATTCTATTACAAATTAGCAATAAACAAATATAATCTATAATAATTTATATAATTTTAAGTGCTTCAATTAACTAGCAACTTCCCTATTTTACCGTGAATTAATGTACATTATTTTAATTACATTTTTTTTAACTTCATACATCAAATCTGCATTTTTTTAATTTAAGAATGACTTTTAATTAACATCAGCAAAAAGTAATTACTTTCATTTGAAAACCTTACACCATAAATTTACCAAAGTTACACCGTACACCAGCAGGGTAAATATCAGAGTGCATGAAAGCGAAAATTCCGACGGTACCTGAAGTACACACAAACAACTACGAAGCACGCGCCTCGTTCCCAAAGCGCACCGCTCAAACAGGAAATAAGCGATTGCGGTCATTCTAGCGCTCAGACAAACTCACTTCTTACCGGCTGCCTCTTCTACAGATGGATGATAATTAAGCACAGGTAGACATGATATTCTCACGTGGTACTGAGCCAGTATCTCGCCGGTGTTTTTCCTGATGGGGTGCGTGCATCGGCAAAATAAGTCAGACGCAGCGCGCTGAGCTGCGTGAAAGTTCCACCATGCGACTCAGATGCAACAGCCTCTTAAAAGGAAAATATAATATCGATACTTGGTGAGAACCCATCGAGAATCAATCGCAGGACTAAATATCGCAATATCGATATTTTGGCACACCCCTACTCTAAATGGTAAATGGCATATACTTGTAAAGCACTTCCTTCAGGCCCAAAGCGCTTCACAGACATATTCACCCATTCACAAACTTGCGTCTGCGCCAACCTTCCACAAGAGGGAATTTGGGGTTCAGTGTCTTGCCCGAGAGCACGCAAGGCGGGAATCGAACCCGCAATCTTCCAAGTGGGAGTTGATCACCCTACCGTGGTGCAGTGCCCTACCGCTGCACCACAGTTCCTCTTTAAATTATCTGAGGTAAAGCTGCTGCATGAACTGATGGTCCATCTTCTTTCTGCAGGACAGTGTTTGCCAAAAAAACTCATCAAACCTCGTTTCTGTGAGTCTCAAAATCAATTGTTGCATGCTCTGATGTTCATTCATCATCAATCAGGTGGAATTTACTGAAGCATTGTGTTTTGTCTGTTTTGTTGTCAGGGGCCTGTGATCTCTTCCATCACTCCCAGCAATGTGTCTTTCAATGGCAGAAACCGGGCGGTTCTGTCAGGCCAAAACCTTCATGATGTGATTGGAGTGAGAATCCAGACAGGCATGGACTGTAACCAACCTGAGTGAGTCCGTCTCAAATGCAAATAATGTGTTTAAAAAAATGGAGTATATTTCATAGAAAACAGAGATTTCCAGCTTTTAGAGGAGAAAGTTTTATGGAATTAAATTTTGAGTGAAATAAAATAGTTCAATTTGTTTAAATGTTAGTTAGCCAACCGATTACAAGCTCAAATACTAAAACTGCTTAATAAACATAATCTTTTTTTTTTTGGCCATTAAAGAATAAATGTGCTGCAGTGTTTTCTAAATTAGCTAAACATGCAGTTTGGAACCTTAAAAAATCTGAGTAACAGAAAAATCCACTTTTCCTTTAAAATATACATAAATAAAATATTTCATAATAATCTTACTATAAAAAAAGAAAAAGGGAACTAAACAGTGAGCTATGTTCATAAATTAAGGGAAGAAATTCTTGAAACAGCTCAAAAGAATACAGACATGACATTGAGATTAAAAATTGTAGAAGGAAGAAGAATCAAACATTAAACTATAGAACAAATGCTGAATCAGTTATAAGTTGTTAAGTTGCTGGTGAGAATCCAGTAGTTGGTTTTTAACAAGTACTTCAGTTTTTTTAGACTAAAAATTCATGACAACCCAACCAGAAAAAAAAGAATGAATTCGTTTTTATCTTATTCCCTTGGGTGACTAATATACAAAATCAATTTCTTAATGTGTTTTTCAAATGTGCTCAACCATTTGGTTCAGCAGGAAGTTGTGGGTTAAATTCTGTTTCATTCCCCCCGCCTAACCCGAGCCCCAAAATGCCCAGACCGCCCCCAGCTCCCGCTTCCAGAGAGTAAAAGGAGGCATAGACCGCAAGTGTCAGGACTCAGAGCTGCATGTCCCCTTTTGACCACCAGAGGGAGCCATCACCTGAGTATTGACACTTGGGCTCTTCAGCACTCAAGTTCCCATCAGCCTTTGCTCCCTCTTCCCAGGCTCTCCCAGGTGCTCTCAATCAGGTCATCAGGACAAACAGTATTTAGTCTGTCTCTGAGCTCTGCTCAGTGCGAGATCTTGATTGTACATTACATTCTCTTCTAGCGTTTACCTATGATCCTTTCCTGTGCTTTGACTCCTGCCTTTTGACCACGTCTTGCCTGCCCTTGCCTGATTGTGTTTGCTATTAAACAACCTTCTGCATATGGATCCAACGCCCCCGCCTGTTCCTTACAGAAGATCTCGCCCAAACTCGGATCCAGCAGAAAGAGTGCCAAGTTCCTACCGATCTACAAAGGTTTGCTGTTTTGCTTTTAGAGACATGGACGTCAGCTCCAGCAACTCACCACCGCCACAGAGGCCATCACCGCACACCTGCAGCCAGCCAAGCAGCCACAGCTTGTCAGCTCACTCCGGTTCCGACTCAGCTATCAGCTCCAGATTCCCCAGGTTCCGCTTCCAACGCTGCAGGTGATTTCTGGCTTTCACTACCTGACAAGTTTAATGGACAGCCTAAGCTCTGCAATGGTTTTTTGATGCAGTGTGAACTGTTCCTGCGGCAACAACACATCTTTATCCCACTGAGGAAGCCAAAGTGTCCTTTCTGTGCTCTTTACTTCTGGAAAGGCACTCGAGTGGCTGTCGGCTGTGTGGCTGCTGGAGGTGCAGTGCATTTAACAACTATGCTTGCATTCACACAGCTACTCCGTGACGTTTTCCACCACTCACCTGATGGTAAAGATCCTGGAGATCTTCTCATGGAGATCACACAGAACAAGGATACTGTTGCCGCTTATTCTCTGAGGTTCAGAACCTTAGCGGCTCAGGCTGACTGCACCCCGGACACCCTCAAGAGACTTTTTCGCCGTGGACTCTTCTGCTGACATGCAGAGGGAGCTGGCTGTCGAGATGAGGGATTGGGATTTGGAAGCGCTCATCATGCTGGCCATACGTTTAGACACCTGTTCCGTTCTCGGCATCCACAAATCGCTACTCCAAGGTTTCACTGCCAATCCAGGACTGCTCCAACGAACTCTAAACCTCAAACCCATGAATCTTGGCTCTACCCAGCTGACGCCTACAGAACGTGAGAGACGTCGGAGGGAGAATCTGTGCCTCTACTGTGGACAGCCGGGACACCTGCGTGGCTTCATGCCCCGAACGTCCACCACGGCGTTCGGGGGCCGGTGAGTGAGAACCTCCTACTTTTGAAGTACCCGTGACCCTACGAATCAATAACAGGCCTATTTAAAGCCATGGCCATGATTGATTCAGGGGCGGCTGGTAATTTCATCGACATAACGTTTGCACATAATAACTCGATTCCACTGCTCACCTGCGAGTCGCGGGTAGCAGTTTCTGCCCTAGATGGTCGCCCCCTGGGTTCCGGACGGGTCCAGTTCCGTACCCCGGATGTTCATCTCACTACTTTAGACAACCACCAAGAACCCATCAGATTTTCTCCATTGACTCTCCCGATGCGCCATAATCTTGGGTCTTCCTGGCTCGAGAGACATGACCCAACCATCGTCTGGTCGACCAGTGTAGTCTCATTTGCTTCAACCTTCTGCCGGCAACAATGTGTCCAAACCAGGACACAGCAGAATGACACTACTGGGGGTTGTCAAAGTCGACAAATAGCTTTTACCATGAACACTATACCTGACCCCTCCTCGGGCCATGACTACTTGCCTCGTCAATATCAGGACCTGCAAGAAGCTTTCAACAAGCAACATGCCACGCAGCTGCCTCCTCATAGATCATATGACTGTGCTATAGATCTACTGCCCGGTTCCACACCAGCCAAAGGCAGAGTGTTCCCCTTGTCCCAACCTGAGACCGAGGGCTATGCAGGCCACATTCAGGAGGAGCTGAAAAAGGGTTCATTCGACCTCTACATCTCCTGCATCTGCTGGGTTTTTCTTCGTAAAGAAAGGATGGTGGTTGAGACCCTGCATAGATTATCGCAACCTGAATGAAGTCAAATCAAAGTACCGCTATCCTCTGCCATTAGTCCCTTCAGCTCTAGAGCAACTGCGCCAGGCCGATATTTCACCAAACTGGACCTGCGCATGCTTATAACTTGATTCGCATCCGTGATGGCGATGAATGGAAGACGGCATTCTCGACCACCACAGCCACTATGAGTATTTAGTCATGCCCTTTGGACTCTGTAATGCCCCCTCTGTGTTTCAGGCCTTCGTAAACGACGTCTTCAGAACATGCTCCACCACCATGTCATCGTTTACATTGACGACATCCTGGTCTACTCCCGACTTTCGAAGAACATGTCGTCCATGTCCGCCAGGTCCTGCAACGACTGATTAAGAACACACTGTTATGCAAAAGGTGAGAAGTGCGAGTTCCATCAAACCTCAATCTCATTTCTTGGCTATATCATCAGCGCACAGGGAATAGCCATGGACCAGGGCAAGGTGGAGGCGGTAACAAAGTGGCCACAACCCACGTCAGTAAAAACCTGCAACGCTTCCTGGGCTTTGCAAATTTCTACAGACGGTTTATCCGTGGATTTAGCACAGTGGCTGCTCCTTTAACCTCACTGCTTAAGGGAGGGCCGCGTCAGTTGCAGTGGACAGCCGCAGCATCACAGGCATTCGGGTTATTAAAGGAGCGGTTTACACAAGCGCCCATTCTCACCATCCAGACCCCGACATTCAATTTGTTGTGGACGTTGACACTTCCAACACAGGTGTCGGCGCGGTGCTGTCCCAACGTCAAGGCCTGCCTGCAAAGATGTTCCCGTGTGCCTACTCTCCGCAAGCTCAACAGTGCTGAACGGAATTACGACGTGGGCGACCGAGCTGCTTGCCATGAAGGAGGCCTTCACGGAATGGCGGCACTGGTTGGAAGGAGCTGTCCACCCTTTCCTGGTGCTCACTGACACCCGAAACCTTGAGTACATAAAGTCTGCCAAACGACTTAATCCCCGTCAAGCCGTTGGTCGTTGTTCTTCTCCCGGTTCAATTTCAGATTACCTATCGTCCTGGATCCAAGAATGGAAAGGCGACGCACTCTCTCGCATCCACGACACCAAATGTGGTCGAATGCAGTCCAGCAGAATCCATCGTTCCCTCCTCCTTGGTCCTCAGTCCGGTTCAGTGGGACATCATGACAGAGTTGGACAACATCAATGCCAGTCATCCACCTCCACCATCTTGTTCCTCTGACAAAGTGTACGTACCTCCATCCCATCGTCAGCAGGTTCTGCATCTGGTGCATGATACTCCGGCCGCTGGACACCCAGGTATTGCAGCCACACAGTCACTCACAGCACCAGTTTTTGGTGGCCTACCTTACAGGCAGACGTGGGTCAGTTTGTCGCGCCGATGTGCCACCTGTCAAATGGCAAAAGTACCCAGGAGGCAACGGCCGGCTGCCTCTTGCAAACCCTTCCAATTCCTCGACGCCCCTGGACACACATCGCTGTGGACTTTGTAACCGATCTACCACGATCTCAAGGTAACACCGTCATCTTAACTGTTATGATCGGTTCTCTAAGTCCTGCAGACTCATCCCATTGCCCAAACTACCCACTGCCTTGCTGGAGACCGCAGAGCAGCTGGTGCAACATGTCTTCAGGCACTACGGTCTCCCAGAAGACATCGTGTCTGACCGTGGTCCCCAGTTCACTTCCCGGTTGGCACGCACTGTGCAAGGTCTGGGAATCAACGTCAGCCTCACTTCGGGTTATCACCCTCAGTCAAATGGTCAAGTGGAACGACTGAATCAAGAAATCATCCGGTTCCTGCGATCTTACTGTCACGACATCAAAAGGACTGGAGTCGTTTCCTGTCTGGGCTGAGTATGCTCAAAATTCACTCAAAAAAGGCGCCACAGGTTTGTCACCATTTCAATGTGTGCTGGGGTTCAACCTCCCTTCTTCCCCTGGTCCGGGACTCCATCTGAACTACCTTCTGTAGACGATTGGTTTCGACGATGTGAGGAGACGTGGGATGCGGACATGTTCAGCTCGTCCCCATGCTGTTCGGAGGACGACAGAACAAGCAAATCGCCTTCGTCAGGAGGGTCCCAGTCTAGCCCCCGACAGTGGGTCTGCTGTCTCACCCGCGATCTCAGGTTACGACTTCCATGCAAGAAACTAAGTCCCAGGTACGTCGGTCCGTTTGAGATCATCAAACAAATAACACCTGTCTCATATCGCCTTCGACTGCCCCAGTACCGTGTCTCTCCTACATTCCACGTCTCTCTGCTGAAACCTGCCGTCGGCCCTGGTGACGCGGGGTCAGAACGTCTGACGAGTCTCTCTCCCCCTTTGATCGTGGTTGACGACACAGCTTACCTAGTCAAGGAGCTGCTGGTCCCGCGCCGAGCGGGGCGGCTACAGTACTTGGTGGATTGGGAGAGGGTACGGACCGGAGGAGCGTTCATGGGTCCGTTCCGATGATATTCTGGACCCCTCTCTCATTGTGGACTTCCATCGCCGTTCCCCTCCAGGCCTGCTCCGCGCCCACGTGGAAGACCCCGTCGCCGTGTGTTTCCTCGCTTCCGGAGCCGCTCGCAGGGGGGGGGGCTCTGTCAGGACTCAGGCTGCCATGTCCCCTTTTGACCACCAGAGGGAGCCATCACCTGAGTATTGACACTTTGGGCCTCTTCAGCACTCAAGTTCCCATCAGCCTTTGCTCCCTCTTCCCAGGCTCTCCCAGGTGCTCTCAATCAGGTCATCAGGACAAACAGTATTTAGTCTGTCTCTGAGCTCTGCTCAGTGCGAGATCTTGATTGTACATTACATTCTCTTCTAGCGTTTACCTATGATCTTTTCCTGTGCTTTGACTCCTGCCTGTTTTTGACCACGTCTTGCCTTGCCCTTGCCTGATTGTGTTTGCTATTAAACAACCTTCTGCATATGGATCCAAACGCCCCCGCCTGTTCCTTACAGCAAGTTTCATACCGTGGTCAAAGTGAGGCTGCTGGTGGGTGGCTGGTATCCGTGACTGTTGTAGGAAGTTGAACAACTTTGAAACGTTAAAAACTGAGATGTATATAATCATTGATCATTAAGACATTTATTCTTTTCATTGACTGTAGGAAGTTAAAACCAGACTGTCAAATTTTTAAGACTTTCTTAATTTGTTAAAAAATAATGTAATTGACCTCATTTTAATAAAATACTTTAGTATTTTGAGTTAATGGGATTCTGATGTTTAATAATAAAGTTACTTCTATAAAAAAAAATTTGTAGTAAAAATGTATTTGATTATTTATCCAATTTCTTTCTTATATTTAGTTAACAATGGAAAGTAAAGTTTAAGTTATAAAACTTTGCTTTTGTCATGATTTTGGGCTTTTTATGTTTCCAGTTTTTTTCTATGCAGATGATATTGCTGAGTTTTTCTTCATACTGCTTCTCTCTGCTCCGCTCAGATCTCCAGTCTGGAACAACAATGGCGTAAACTTGATGTTCAACATTCCTGGCTCTGAAATGAAAGGCCAGGTCAATGTGTGCGTTCTCCTACCAGATGGAAGCTGCCATGGCAACGCAGCAATCACCTACAAGTCGGAACCAGTCTGCAGAGATATTTCACCCAGAATCTCCTGGATGAGGTCTTTGAGAGATTACATAAATTTGAGACTAATGATGGGCTCTTTCACCAACAACAGTAACAAAGTTTCTTTCACTTAACCCTTAGGAACTCTCTGTTTCAGGCTGAAGGTCATCTACTGAGAAAGTCATTTCCTAAAGTCGAAATCTTTCCTACCAACTACTTCTCCTTTTTCTACAGTGATAAAGTCTCCTTTTGTCTTTTGTGTGTAATTAGCCGAAAAGATAGGGCAAGGTAAAAAAGTCTGAGGAGGGTACAGTATTATTTAATAACAAAAGGTGGGAAAAAGCTATCCTTGTCTGCCGCTCGTCCGGGTCTGGGTCGCAGGGGCAGCAGTCTAAGCAAAGGTGCCCAGACTTCCCTCTCCCCGGCCACTTCTCCAGCTCCTCTGAGGGGACCCTGAGCCGTTCCCGTTCTCTCCAGAGTGTCTTGGGTCTTCCCTGGGGCCTCCGCACACTGGGGCATGCCTGGAACCTCCCCAGAAAGCATCCAGATCAGATGTCCTATCCCACCTCAACTGGATCCTCTGGATGTGGAGGAGCAGCAGCTTTCCTCTGAACTCCCTCCGGGTGTCTGGGCTTCCCCTCTCCTCTCCTTGTATCTGGGACCTGGTTCTTTCTCTCATGACCCAGAGCTCATGGCCATAGGTGGGTATTGGAATGAAGATCGACTGGTAAATTGAGAGCTTTGCTTTTTGCCTCAGCTCTCTTTACCACAACAGACCAGTAGAGTGACGGCATAATGACAGACTGTGCTGCAATCCGGCCGAGGATCTCACTCTCCGATCTTCTCTCACC
The DNA here is from genome assembly GCA_003999625.1 of Oryzias javanicus. Lineage (NCBI taxonomy): Eukaryota > Metazoa > Chordata > Actinopteri > Beloniformes > Adrianichthyidae > Oryzias > Oryzias javanicus. Next base: position 2,685,023 of record CM012459.1, read on the forward strand.
CAAGTACAAGACCCCAAGACAAGATATTTAAACTCCTCCACCTGAGGCAGGAGCACTCCACCCACCGAGAGAGGACAAACTACCTTTCTCCGGTCCAGAACCATGGCCTCAGATTTAGCGGTGCTGACCCTCATCCCAGCTGCTTCTCAATCAACTGCAAACCGCTCCAATACACGCTGGAGGTCCTGAGTCGATGGAGCCAACAGAACAACATCATCTGCAAAGAGCAGAGATGAAGTCCTGTGGTCCACAAACCAGATCCACTCCGGGCCCTGGCTGTGTCTAGAAATTCTGTCCATAAAAACTATGAACAGAACCAGATAGAGGGCAGCTCTGCCGGAGTCCAACATGTGTGACAGCACCAAGGACCATCTTGTTTGCTGTGATGATAGACTGACAGACAGATGAGGTTAGACAGGAGTCCCTGTGGATCATGATGTTTGCAGATGATAATCTGATCTGTAGTTAGAGAGGTGGAGGTTTTCTCTAGAAAGGAGGAGAAAAAGAGGTTACCTGCACAAGGTCAGGGTATCTGTGTGTAAATGAGAAGAACTCAAGTGGAAAAGTTAAATTTCAGGGAACAGAGGTGGAAAAGGTGGAAGACAATAAGTTCTTAGTCACCTGTCCAGGACAAGGAGGGAAAGAGGTGAGGAGGTATATGCAAGTCGGTTAAAACTGGTGGAGGAAGGTTTTGAATTTGATGTGTGACTAAAGAGGTGTTGGTAAGAATGAAGGGAAAGTTGTAGAAGACTGTGGTGAGAGAGAGCAGCCATGTTGGCTTAGAGCAAGGGTCCCAAAACTACAGCCCACGGGCCGGATCTGGCCTCCCCCAAACACCATCAGAGGTCCATTAGTATTTTTTTGTCAATCTGGCCACAAGATCGAGACCCTCATAGAATGGGACTTTTTATTCCACCCTTGGACTGTACCTCACTGAACACTCCCAAATCCTCATCAAATAGAACAGAATACAGAGTTCTCTTTCCACACTGCAGTTCTCCTGGTCTCACTGCGATCATGCTACTGCTTTTTTTTTTTTTTTTTAAACACAGCACCTTGTTTTGCGTCCTGATTGGCTGGAGACCTTGTCAGTCAATCTTTTCCAGTTAGTTTACATACCGACCTCGGCCTTCTTTAACAAACTTTAAACAATGGGTAAAGACCTAAAGCACATAGCTTAAACATAAACAGATTGTGGAGAAAATCCTATATTTCTTTACATGGTTCAACCAAACTAGGATTTAGTGCTTTATATGTTTAGCAGAAGTACAGTTGTATTTTTATTTTATTTTATTTTATTCAAACATATTCTACTTTTGTAATCATAATCTTATCAGTCATCAAAAATCTCTTTGTGCTAACCCTAAAGCTGCATGAAAATTCAAATCTACAGATTCTGAAATAACTTACAAAGCAGCACAAACAGAACCACATTGAGAACCTTACAAACTGTTTTTTTCATTTTGTCCTCCTTTTTTTCAAACTAAACCAGAATGTGTCTTCCTGTAATAGAACTATTTAAAGATCAAAGTCATGCAAAGAAGTTAAAGTGACTTTTGACTGTGTTCAATTTTCTTTCCCCTGATTGGCTGTTTCTCTGTTTCCTGCAGTGGGGAGAGAAGTCTCACTCAGCGGCTCTAATATGGAATTAGTGGAGCAGCTTGCATACATGGACCCCTCACAAGTTCTGCATCCTATAAACATCAGCTCTAAGGTGACATTCAAAATATTAACTGCATGCTGTTGAATCAATTGAACACTGTTTCATTTGATTTCAGCCTGTAATAGTTTAAATATTCTATATCTAATTTAGTTTAACTAGTTTAACTGTTTTGCGTTGTTGTTGTTATTTGTCTAAACATTTAAATTTGTTGGGGGACAAAAGACCACAATTTGGTGAAATGCTTTTCATATTTGCATAAAAAGCACAATTATTCTCCAAAGTTTGTTTCTATTGTATAGAAGATCACACTCAGTGTTTTTTAACAAACATTTGTCAGCAGACTCCTGGCCAGTTAAACACTTTGTGATTAAACAAGCAGCTTTGTACGATATTTCATTCTGAGTATTTTCAAAATACTTTTCATAGTGAAAAAAATATGGAAAGCCTCACAGCCATGTTTCTGTCTGTGAAAAAGAAAATCCTTTTCTAATGATCTTAGTGATTTGCAGAAGTGATTGGTTGTGTTACACAAATGACACTGAACTGTGTAAATGCCTATAAAACCAACACTTCTGAAGGATGTTTCTCCTTCCTGCTAGACTTATTGAGAGTACCTGATATCAGGGTTTAGAAATTAAAGAAAAAAAATTGAAACAAAATCCTTTATACGTTTAAGAGAAGAGCAAAGTTTACCTTGTGGCCATTTTGTTGAAAATGTGTTGCATTTCAAATAAAAATATATCTTGAATATTGCAAACGTTATAATGGGTCTCCTTTAAAAAGTATTATTTAAAGGCTTTTCAGGGTTTTTTATCCATATCCTTCTTTGTAGGATGAATTTACATCTTAGTGATTAACCTTTGCTATTACCAGTATTGTGCATTCTTGCATTTCATCAATTTCTCGTTTAGTTTATTTTGCTACCGCGCACAGACTCAATGAAACTAACATTTTCCACTTTTCCAGACTATTTTCTTCCACACACCTGCATCAATGAAGAATCAGAGGATCACTATTTATTTGAAAGTAGCAAATAAAATTTTGGAATGCCCCAAAAAAATAATCTACCACCCAGATCCACTGTTCATGAGCTTCAAAGATGTGAGGAAGGGAAATGATGTCCAAGTTATTATTCAAGTAAGTTTTTTTTTTTAAACTCGTGAAAAAAAAGGAATTTGGTTTATGTGCTGAAAATAATATATTCTCATCCCTGTTTTAGAAACAGGTAGACAAGCTGGACATAAAGAAAGAAGAGCTGTCAGTGTGGGGAATCCATGAAAGAAACGAATATCACTGCATCCTGACAGGAAAAGAAAGCAGCAACAAGACGGATTCTTTCATCTGTGAGATCGAAAACATCGGAGGCATCAACTTAAAGCAGTTGGTGGTAAACTTGTAGATGAGGAGCAAAAAATTTGACCTGATTTCAGATGATATTTCTACGGTGGCCGAGACGGCTCACATGATTGCAAAAGCCACAACACAACGGCAAAAGCCAAAACACAACGACAAAAGCCGAAACACGAAGACAAACGCCGAAACACGACGGCAAAAGCCGAAGCACAACGGCGAAAGCCGAAACACGACGGCAAAAGCCGAAGCACGACGGCAAAAGCCGAAACACGACGGCGAAAGCCGAAGCACGACGGCGAAAGCCGAAGCACGACGGCGAAAGCCGAAGCACGACGGCGAAAGCCGAAACACGACGGCGAAAGCCGAAGCACGACGGCAAAAGCCGAAACACGACGGCAAAAGCCGAAACACGACGGCAAAAGCCGAAGCACGACGGCAAAAGCCGAAGCACACCGACGAAAGCCAAAACACAACGGCAAAAGCCACAGCACTCCAGCAAAAGCCAACACAGAACGGAAACGAATCAGAACGGAAGTGAATAATGGACTTTTTTTCTTAACCTTTCATTCAGTTTCAAGCTATTGGTGATTCTTGAGAGATACGTGATTTTGGTAAGGGATAGGTGAGGGTGGACGTTCGGTGTTGCCGCTTTTATTTCTTCTTTCAAAGCCTTCACGGAGAGCTTTCGGGGGAGAAAAAAAGGAGGGCGGAGGAGGGAAAACGGGATCTGGTTTTTTGTCAGCAATTCTTTCTTTTTTACCTATTTTTTATTACTTTTAAATACCTTCCACGTTATCGTCAGTGTAAACCCTAATACTGGGGATCTATATATTGAGTTTAAACGTTCGGTTACGCAAGCTGTGTGGTGGCCTAATGGGTAGCACACTTGGTTACAGTCCCAAAGGGTTGGGGTTCGAGGCTTGCGGGATTCATTTAGTATTATATGTTTTTTTTTTTCTGTAAAAAAAAAAAAAGTATCATACTGGTTCTTACGTACATTTTAAGAATCAAAATAAATAAATACTTCTTGCAATATAATTCCAGGTAGTTTAGTCATTTTTGTTGCATGGGGTGCATGGCGAAAAGGGAATTTTGGCGCTGCGTGCCACAACCCCACCATCCTGAACTGAAACGACGTAACTGCCTGGAATTATGTTGCAAGAAGTATTTATTTATTTTGATTCTCAAAATGTACGTAAGAACCACGTATGATACTTTTTTTTTTTTTTTTACAGAAAAAAAATGTATACATTCCGTTCTGATTCGTTTCCGTTCTGTGTTGGCTTTTGCTGGAGTGCTGTGGCTTTTGCCGTTGTGTTTTGGCTTTCGTCGGTGTGCTTCGGCTTTTGCCGTCGTGTTTCGGCTTTCGCCGTCGTGCTTCGGCTTTCGCCGTCGTGTTTCGGCTTTCGCCGTCGTGCTTCGGCTTTTGCCGTCGTGTTTCGGCGTTTGTCTTCGTGTTTCGGCTTTTGTTGTTGTGTTTTGGCTTTTGCCGTTGTGTTGTGGCTTTTGCAATCATGTGAGCCGTCTCGGCCACCGTATATTTCAGCCTTTAATACGAGCTCTCGCTGGGGAAAGCAAAATAACAAAAACACTTGAAAATACTGGATCTCTTCAACCATTTACATGATTAACATAATTTCAACAAATTATCAGGCTCTGAAAAGCTAACACTTTACATTTGCAAAGTGTTGTATATTGAAAACGTATCTTTTCTGTGGCAGAATCAGTTGGTTTATGTTATTCACATAAAAACTTTACTGCTGTAAATGTTGCATATCAGCATAAAGCTCCTCATCTCTCCATGTCAGATGTTCAGTTGGAATTATGTTAATGGAATGAATGGCTAAAAAGTAATGGTCATTTAAAGAACATCACTCCATCTAAAACACTAACATTGATTTATGTAAATATAAGTACTAGGGATGCAACAATATTTGATATAAAACCGAACTGTTTGATATGCGTTCAACAGTTCCACCATATTTTTTAATTATTCAGTAGCATGTGAGCAGTTGATCTACAATATAGTGTACCAGCATGTCCAGATTTCACAGAAAAATCTATATATACCTGTGCTTATGAACAAGTGCACAAACTGAAGATGACTTGGTAAAAATGTACAGCTGGACTTCCTGGTAACATTAAGCTAAATCTTTGTAAATGTTCATTACATGACGGCCCTCACACTGGACAATAGAGTGTAGTACTGCAGAATGACAAGACTTAAGAGCACAGCTTAGATTGTTGGAGTTTATTATATTCATGTTTACAAGTATTGAGGACTGAGGTACATTTACATGAAGAAGATGAAGAACACGCAGCCAGTCCGCTACACACACACTCGCAGCGAGCCTGCATGGAGAAATGTTATCTGAGAAAACAGAATTTTACATTTTCTTCATAGATGAACATGTTGACGAGCTTGAATCGTTTTTTTATCGATTCATGAAGAATCGTTCCATCCTTAGTTGCTTAGGTTCTGGGTTTGTGTGTAATTGGACTGGTGTTTGTTTTTATTTTCCTCTGTTTAATTGCAGATTTGCATTTAGTTCTTAAACTCTTTTTTTAACCATTTTCTGGTTCTTATATTCTATAAGCATTGATCGTTAAGATCTCCTCTCTTCTACAGATAAAATATGGAGACACCATAGTTGTACTAAAAAAACCTACAGTTCAACTTTGGATGCTGCTTGCTCTTTTTCTGATACCCATCATCACAGTTGGTAAGAACAATAACCATGCACGAGTCATGAAGATACAATTTGACTCCATTGCTGCTCATCTGAAGTACAGCACAACTTTTGAACGTGTTAAGTTCAGCATCTTTGCTCGCTCCCTTTCAGTGGTGCTGATCGTCTACCGAAGAAAACAGAAGAAGCTGACAGCTAGGATGAACAGCTTTATGGAAAACCTGGAGCTTGACATCAGGAATGACATCAGGCAAGGTCAGTGGGACTATCTCACAAAGTCTAAGGCTGGAAGGAAGACAAAAATGAACACAATATGTCACTGAAAAGGATGTTAAAACGCAGAATAATATCTATTAAAAGCATCGTTTTTTTAATGGGGCGCGTAATTTACATACTTTTTCTGTTGTCTCAAGAAAGGCATGAAAAATATGTTGTTTTACTTTAATAGTACACGTATAGAGTGCTGTGTTCAACCATGTTCTAGAATGTTTCCAAACTTACTTTATTTGAATTACGACAAAACTATTGATGGTGTAAAGATCAGGACAGGTGCCCTACCGGTCAAAGCTAGGGCTCAATGTCTTGTTCAAATTCAGCTAAAGAGCCGTAGTATTTTGTTATGTCTACTAGTGGACTTTGCACACAGAAGAAACACAACTGAGACTTTTCCTTTAACCCTTCCGCTCTCCTTGGGGTCCAGATGGCTCCAACCACATATTGTTATGCGATTTCTTCCATGACAAATGTGGACGAAGGGGGACAGGATTTTATGTCTGCCATGGACATTAGTGAAACTCCGAAATCAGTGAAAAAAAAAAGGTCAGCGCACTGTCCTGTGGTGTCCAGATGACCCCACTTTTAATGTAAACAAGCTAAGGAGAACGGAAGGGTTAAGCTGATTCCTTGAATCTGTCAATTGTCTGTAAACACTTTGTGAGAAAGCAGAACAAGTTTGGTTCACATCACCAAACCATATCTGTACTTTTATCTGTTGTGGTTTTACTGTTAAATGTATTTTTAAGTTAGTTTTTTTATTGTTTATCTTAAAAATAACATTTTTGTTGACAATAGGAGGACAGATGAAGTCTACAAAAGACTTGTTGATCCTCGGAACTAAACAGTAAATGAATAGATAATATATCTGTTGTAACAACATGGTACTCTGATACTTTGATGACTAAAGAAACATTTGATGACAATGTTTTTTTTATTTAAAAAAACATTCCCAGTAGTGTTTTACTATGATTATAAAGTTTTTAGCCAAAATCCCACAACCTTAACATCTTGAAGTCATTTTTCATGTTGATCTGAAGCGTCTGTTTCCAAAATCTTCTCTGAGGGGGCGTGGCTTTTGGAGCTCCACCCCCTGACCCCCGCCTTTCTGGTCATTATAGCTCTGTGTCTTGCGAGAGTAAGTCTTCACGCTGTGCCCGTGGAACGTTTATTATGAGCGTGGAGTTTGGTTTATGCCCGTGGGTGACGTAATTTGCTCGCGTGGCGTATGAAATGTGCCCGTGGAGTTTGTAATACGCCCGTAGGAGACTTTTGGTGGAAATCTGACGCCATATTATTAACTCAAAAAAACTCTAAACACAGGGTTTTCATTGGAGGGGGACTTAAAGAAATTTTGCAAAAAATTAAAAAACAAAACCCAAAATGATATATTCAACAAAAGTAACCTAACAAAAGGATAAGACATGGAGAAAAATTTTTGTTCCTGTCAGGAGTCGGAGTTCTGTCTCTCCCTCTGGTCACCGGCGGGAGCTGTCTCCAGAGTAATGAAAGCACTTCACCTCCCAGAAACCCCAACGCACAGTTCCGGGATGCCGCTCACCTGACTCTCATCTGCTAATCAACCACAGAACGATTGAGCAGTGACAGAGCCTCACTCAGTGCAAAGTATTGTTTGTGCCACCTTCCTTGCATCACCGAGCGTTTCTGACTGGACCTGATCCTCTGTTTCTGCTTATTCTCTGATTGGTTGCTGCCTGCTCTGACCCTCGCCTGGACTCTGACAACTCTACTCTCTTCTTGGACGATCTGATGCTCATGATTGACCTGTCTGACCCAGATTTGCCTTTGTGGACTTTTAGCTGTGCTTCATTCCTGCCTGAACTAACAAACCTGCTGCTCATGGAACCAGCTGTCTGCCCACTTGTGACGGCTCCCTTGCTGGATTTGAACAACCGACTCCTAGACATAGACGAACCTTTGTGCCTAAGCTTTAACTGTGAGGTCACCTGTCCTAACCTTGAATCCATCAATGATTTTAGTACTAAAAGTTTTCCACATGCATTTTAAAACACAATAGCACTGTTTTTATGGGACCAAACACTGCTTTTCCCGGATTCTAAATGGGGGTAAAAACACCTGTAAAGGAACAGCACAAAAACTAAAATTATGTGTGCTTCTTTACACATGTTTTTAGAAATTCTATTTTAATGGCTGTTAGAATAGTTTATTTAAAAACAATGTTTCTTCCTGATGTATTTTGATTGTTTTTGCTTGCCGTATTGGCTGTGATGTCATGGCTGCTCAAATATGTGCTTTTGATGCATTAGGACCACCGGAAGATGTCCGCTACAAATCTCCCACCACTCCATTGCAGTCTTGTCCAAGCATTTAATGAAGAGTCATCAAGAAGGATCCACCTCTGATTCAAGTACATGGGATCTGCTATTCAAGCTTCGTTAAAGAGTTTACATTTGTCAAAGGGTCAAAGGTTTGCCAGTTTGGATTTCAGAAGATTTCCTACCTCACTGAATTAAATGAGAAGTTTATATCTTCCATGTACTCGGTGGGTTTGCAATGCATGCAGTACAAAAAACAGAGGCCAACTAAACATATCAAAACATGTGACAATTTTATATACTGTATTACTTTGAGTTTATTGGCTCTTTTACGTATTTCAATCTCTCAATCCAGTTTTCAGACTTTTTTGTTGTTCTTTTAAAATATTTTACTTTTACATTTTTTTTGTGCTCCTAAAGTTTCTATGCTTTTTTTCCTCTAAAAGCAGTGGTCCCTGTAACAATATGTTATATTGTTTGTTCAGTTAATGGGTTCGCCACTAGAGGGCGATAGCGGTTTTTGATTGCATGTTGAAGAGCAGGAAGTGAGATCTGTGAGTGAGGAATCCATGCCGAAGGTTTCAATAAATGCCGACCCAGTTGGGATTATAAAACAAAGCTACACTCGTTTTTTGTGTGGAAACTCACACTTTAACAGTCCCCAACCACCGGGCCCGGAACAGTAACGTTCCATGGACGGGAGACTTTTTTTTTTTTTTCTTTGAGACGGAAATATTTGATTTGAAAATCGACCAGATTCTCTCGATTAGCTTGAGCGCTAAACGCAGTTTGGCGGCGTGTAACACGAGAGAAGTTGCATGTGGAAGCTTTGTTTGCAAATGGATCGATTTGCAAACAAATGGATAAGTGAGGGACAGAACGGACGCAAGAACCAGTGATTCCCTCACGCCGGGCTTGTTTGCAGAGAGATGTGACTTTCATGAACGACTCTAATCTTTAGAGCGGTCATAGAACTGCTAAAACGAGCTCTGTTACAATCTCAACCCAGAAGGGAAGAGAAAAGAGGAGTAACATGAAAATAAAGATCCCCCAGACCAGTCAATTGCAGTATGTATGCAGCTTTTAATAGAGTTAGCCGCAGAATAGAAAGTACATTAACAGAACAAAAAAATTAGACCTTACAACAAGAACTAAACATGAACAACAACACACAGATCACACAGAGCTCTCAGAGTCCAAAACCCAAAGTCCACAAGAGGAGGACTGGAACTCAGAGCATTACCCAGGAGCAAGCTGCCCACCAGAATCTTGGTGTTATAAAAACTGCTCAAAGATCAGTGGGGATGACAGTTCTTTTAAGCAGGGGAAGGCTCCTCTGCCATTGGCCCACTGATCATCTCTTCACGAGCATCAGGTGTAGGTGGGCGGGTCCTCAATCAGCTGCTCCTCTCTTTCTGCTCAGCAGCCACCTACAGAAACTCATCCACTCCTCACTCAGCATCAGTCACATTGTGCCGGATACAGCTGGGGCTGTAACACACCCCCTTAAGATTGCAAAACTTAAAAACGTAGATAACAAGGTTATCATTGTGTTTTGCAAACAACCAACAAAAATGATGCTGTAAGTGAATAACTTACTCAGTCGACTAGTTGGGTTACTTCACAGGTTCCTGGACAAAGCATCTGCTACTGAGTTTTCCGTACCCTTCTTATGTACGATAAGAAGGTTGTAGTCCTGCACCAAAAGAGCCCATCGCATGAGTCGCTGGTTATGATTATACATGTGCGAGAGAAACACAAGGGGGTTATGGTCTGTGCGGACAGTAACTGGTTGTGAACTAGACCCAAGGTATACTTCAAAGTGTGCAAGTGCAAGCAACATAGCCAATGTCTCCTGTTCAATGGTGGAATAGTTTTGCTGGTTTTTATTAAACTTTTTAGAGTAGAAGCTGACAGGATGCTCTATACCTTCTGCGTCCTCCTGCAGAAGGACAGCACCTGCTCCTAGTTTACTGGCGTCTACTTCTAACACGAAGGGTTTGCTTAGGTCGTGGGAGGAGAGAACAGGGCCATGACACAACAGAGCTTTTGCACTTTCGAAAGCATGTTGACATTGAGAAGTCCACTCGAACTTCTCCTTTGGGCTAAGCAAGGTGGTCAGGGGACTGACCACAGACGAGAAGTTTTGACAGAAGTTTCTGTAATAGCCTACCATGCCAAGAAACCGGCGCAACTCACGCCTAGAGGTCGGAGTGGGGAAGTTTAAAATTGCCTCCACTTTGGCCTCAATTGGACTAACTTTACCTTGGCCCACTTGGTGGCCAAGATATGTGATGGTGGCTTTTCCGAAGTCACATTTGGCGAGGTTTAAGGTGAGGGATGCCTCAGCCAAACGTTTGAATATTTGTCTCAAAACGTCCATATGCTTCTGCCAGGTGGAAGTATAAACCACTAGGTCATCCAAATACGCGCTACACTGGGGTACCTGAAAGAACAATATCAATTAATCTTTGGAAGGTAGCTGCGGCGTTACATAAGCCGAAAGGCATGACCGTATATTGCAGGAAGGCATCTGGCGTTAGGAAAGCAGCGATTTCTGAGGCCCACTCTGTAAGTGGGACTTGCCAGTAACCCTTTAACAGCTTGGAAACAAAAACAGCGTTACCCACTCTGTCCACACAGTCCTCCATTCTAGGTAGAGGATACGAATCTGGGATGGTGACTGCATTTACTTTACGGAAGTCTGTGATGAAGCGTGGGCTACCATCTGGTTTTACTTCTACCAAGCATGGAGAGCTCCACGGGCTGGTGCTAGGTCTGGCTAGACCATGACGCTGCAAGTAGTCTGTCTCTTGCTTCATCATTTCTCTTTTTAGCGGGTTTACACGATAATGGCGTTTCTTTATGGGGTTGTTTGTAGTTATGGCTATATCGTGTTTTAGGATGGAGGTAGGAGTCAGAGTGTCACGGAAAATACATTGGAAGTCAGAGATGCACGACAGTAGATCTTCTCTTTGCTCCTTCCGAAGGTGCTCTAGATGTTTTGGGAGTTCTTTAAGCACCTTCGAAGCATCTCTATTCAGATGAGAAGTAGTCAACACGCGATTGATTAATGCAACTGCAAGGAAAAAGAAAGCATTGCAGAGAGCAGGGCGGGGTGGGGAGTGGAGGAGAAAAGGGGACCTTCGTGGCGCCTGCAGGTAGAGGGGCGATCAAAGTCACAAGTTTAAAGTTTTGTTTTGTAAAAACTGAGTTCCTCTCAAAATGTTTCCCTTGAAGCATCTGCATGGAGCTTCAAAGTTTCAGATTATTTTTTTTTTAGCATCAATAACTGATCTATGCATGTGTTACATTTTGTTCCTATTTTATTTTTTTTAAATGAGATGATCTTATACATGTACTACTATCAGTTGACCGGTCCGCAGCCACAAAACGTTTGGGGACCACTGCTCTAAAGAGCAAAGCCTCTGAAGTCACAAACCTTTTGGGAACTGTCTTTGACTTAGAATGATTTGAGTTTCACCACTTCCCTTTACTGTCTTCACATTGGAAGTCAGACGTCTTGGCTCGTCCTTCTTTTAGATGTGACATTTTCTAAACAGCATTTTTTTTCTTTTAGAATGTTGAAATTTTAAAAATAAATTCAAATAATGTTAATGGTGCAGCCCAGGTAAATACTCAATTCTGATTGGCTGCAGAGTGTCCATTAAAAAATACATGATATATAGACTGGACAGAACATATAGATGTTCTTTTCATAAACTCCAGTTGATAACCAGAACAACAGCAACTTGGAACATATAGATAGATGTGATTCCACTGTTTATCACAACAGTGGAAAAGATCTGTCCTATAAATGTCTCTATGATGGACATGATGGGATCTCTGTCAAAATTTACGATTTACAACAATCTTACCTTTAATTTTAAATACCTTACTGTCTTTCTTTCTGATTTGTATTTGTGCCTTGTAGGAAGGTAAACATTATTAAATATATCATTCATAGAGGTATGCTAAATATATATATATGTATATACTCAACATTTGTTTTTGTTTAATTTTAGACCTGAAGCTTGAGAGAATAAAGACAGTTTCCATCACATTTTGGATTTCTTCTTTTTGTTTTAACACTAAGGCTGTGTCATCAGCCAGCAGGATTATTTTAAGGGGATTTCCTGCCACACATAAAAGTTTAATTGTTTGATAATGTTAACATTTCTGTTGCTAAAATAAAGAGAAGTGGACTGACTGGGTCACCTTGTCTAATTCCTCTGTTCACTGGAAATCTGCTGGTGGATTCTGAAGGAAGCAGAACTGCACTGGTTATGTCTTTATAGAACATTCAAATGCTGTCTAGGAATTTTTTTGCCAAAACCAAAGCGTTGGAGTGACATTAAAATAAATGGATGTTCCAAACTATCAAAAGCTTTAAAAAATCTAAAAACAAAATAATTCCATCGTCTTCAATTAGTTTACTATAAACCGAACAAATCTAAAACAAGCTGAATATTGTTGTAAATCAACCTATTTGGAAGAAAACCAGATTGTGTTTCACTGATTACATTTTGTATCCCATTTTTAACATGTGTAAATAGTTTAGAATCAACATTCAATAAAGTCATTGGTCTCAAGTTTTCAATAACAGATTTGTCTTTGTTTGGATTTGGTATTAATGTTTCACGCCTTGTTTCATTGTTGTCAAAAGTGTATTATTCTGCATACATTCCTTTAAAGCATTCAATAGTAAGTCTTTAATATCGTCCCAAAAAAACTTGTAAAAGTTTGAGGTCAGACCGACTTGACCGGGAGATTTGGACAACACTATGTCATGTTCTGGTTTGGTTGTTTTCTTTTTTGCTTCTGTGCAGGCTGCTGTGACTCCGCCCATTCTCCTGTGGTTCCTGCTAAGGAGTCACAGCTGTCTGCACTTTAGCAATCAGGCTTTGTGTATTTATGACACTCTGCTGCAGTCCTCAGTGTCGGCTCGTTTTGTTGATCTGTTGTCTTGGTTCTATGAGTTTTGGCTAATGTATATTAAAAGCCTTGGACTATGCCTTCATGTTCTTCATGTGAGTCCTCCCTGCAACTGGGTTTCCTCCTGATTGCCCAATCGTAACATATTATCGAGTTCTGAAATTTGGATTTTTTTGAATTATGAATTCATTTTAGGGATAAACGTTTCTATCCTTTTGAAAAAAAATTTTAGATTCTAAATCTGAGAAATTTTGGTAAAATGTATAAATATTTTGAGAAATATCCTTAGGATTAGATATAAGATTACCTTCTACATTTAAAGAATTAATAGCATTTTTTGTCTGTCTTGCATTCTCTAATTTACAAGAATAGGAGCTGTTCTTTTCCTGCTCTTCAATCCATTTGGCTCAGGAGCGGATGAAGGCTCCTCTGGCTCTATTTAGGTATAAATTGTCTAGTTTTGACTGCAGTCTTGTAAATTCTTCTTTATCTGTGTCATAAACATTATAGTTTCTCTAATATTTATTTAGGTCACTCACTAATTGTTTTTCTGCTTCTTTAATTTTTTTTTTTACTTCTTTCCCATACTGAATAAATTATTTTATGACTTCATATTTTAATATTTTTTCCCTGCTGAGTCTAGACTCATATTTTCCTTGACTGATAAGAGTTGTTTAAATAAGCTGCAATATTGATCATCTTTCAAGTATTCTGCATTGAATTTCCAGTAACAACTTCTTTTAGTATTTCTTATATTAGGAAAAAGATTTATAGACACAACACAGTGATCAGTAACTGGAGCTGTAGAAATTTTGAGATGTGATTTAGGACATTTGGAGAAACATGCCATAAATCTATTCTGGATTTATTGTTACCATTTGATTGAATCCATGAAAACTGTATTTGGATTAAGATGTCTCCAAGCATCATACAGAGCAATCTTTTGAACAAAATTTGCTAAGAATTTGGCTGTACGTGTGTGAAATAAACTTTGCGGGGAGTCTATCCATCCATGATGTAAATTTAAAATCAGGATTCTAAAAATGATGTCAGAGTTAAAGAATTAAAGTCAAAGTTCTAGAAGTCAAGTCAGTGTTTTAAATTTAAAGTCAAAGTTCTAGAATTCAAGGCAGTGTTTTAATTTTAAAGTCAGAGTTCTAGAATTCATGTCAGTATTTTAAATTTAAAGTCAGAGTTCTAAAATTAAATTTACATTTTTAAATTTAAAGTCAGAGTTCTAGAATTCAAGTCTGAGTTTTAAATTTAAAGTCAATATTCTAAATTTGAAGTCAGGATTCTAAAAATTATTTCAAAGTTCTAGAATTAATGTTTTGGCAATCTGCCAGTCCAGCTCTTCCTCCTCTGTTGGCTCCGCCTTCCTAGCAGGACATCAGGTGGATCTCATCACTGATCAGCAGTGTTTGCTTCCACTTTGATTGTATAAAAGAGAGAAGAATTGCATAAAAGAAGAGCTCTTCTGTAAGTAAAAAACTCTGAACCTTTGTGGGAAAGGATACCAATGGAAAACTGAAGAGGCAGCCGGTGAGCCCTAACTTTTCCTCCCCTGAGTGACTGCAGTCAAGTTCTGGATGGCCTGCTTTTTTTCTCTATGTCATTTGGTTACTTACCTGCTGGCTGAAGCTGGTTTTATTACTTACCTGGTGGTTTTCCTTCTGCTGTTTTAAGGTTTTTCACCTGTGGACGTTTTTCAAGTGCACTGAAGGTTTTCCAAGTGAAGCTGATGAGGCTTTAAACTAAAGAAGCTTAAGTGAAGCTGTTTTAAAGCAAAGGCTGAAGAAAACTGATGCTAAAGTTAAAACTTAAGCTGAGCTAAAGCAAAGACTTGAGGAAAACTGGAGTGAAGGCTGAGGAAAAGCCAAAGGTAAATCTAAAATCCAAGATCAAAGTTAAACCAAGCACAAAGGAGAAAAAGCTCAAGAACTCGAAGAGGAAAGTACAAGCTCAACTTGAAAACTCAAACACTCAAAGCAAAAAACTAAACTACTAATAGCAAAAACTGACATCACTGTTACAACTGAAAAAATAAAGAAAAATCTGAGTGAAATCCTTGTCCATCTCTTTATTCAAAGGTATCCTCTCCTTTCAAGTGTGGGAATCCACACAGTTAAAAACTGCAGCACTTGACAATTAAAGTCAACTTCCAAATTTAAAGTCAGGGTTCTAAAAATGATGTCAAAGTTCTAGAACTAAAGCTCGCTTGTATTTTAATTGCGTCCAAGATGGGATTTTAGGGATACCATCAGCTGTGTTTGATCCAACCGGCGGAGGAGTGCATTGCTTGTTGAAGTGAATTCAACAAGCAATCAGCATGAAATCAGTTCTGAACCCCAGCTAGAGCTGCTGCTGCTGCAATGCAGCCTGAATGATCACGGTTTGTTTTACTTTTGTTTTCATGGGGTTTTCCGAGTGTCTCGCTAGCATGTCTCTGATGGATAAGGGGCGGGGGTACGGAGCTCAGCACCATAAGCCACGCCCACACAGAGGGATTTTTGGAAACAAAGGCTACAACCTACGATACTACAATCAAAACAACCTGATCTGATCAAACCCCACCCAGAAGTTGCATTATGGGACAGGCCCTTTTCAAAATCAAACATGGCGTGATACTTCCAGGAGCAGATATCTTTGAATAACTATAGCAGAACTCATGCTCCTGCCCCACCAGCTACAAGGTTCAAGACTAAACAGTAGGAATTTCCAGCTCTCTATTTTAGATGGAAATGTGATGCCGGACATTTGTGGGATGAATTTGTCGTGTTCTCTCTTTCAAAACCACAAACTTTGATGTTTGTAGAAGAGGTGGCCAACCCTGGTCATCAAGAACCTCAAACCTGCCTGGTGTCCCTGCCTTCTTCCGCCCATCCGGACCGGGTCGTGGGGGCAGCAGTCTAAATAAAGAAATCCAGACTTCCCTCTCCCCGGTCACTTCCTCCAGCTCCTCTGGGGGGACTCCGAGGTGTTCTCAGCCAGCCGAGAGAAGTAGTCTCTCTAGCGTGTCCTGGGTCTTCCTCTGGGCCTCCGCCCAGCGGGACATGCCCGGAACACCTCTCCAGGGAGGCGTCCAGGAAGCATCAAGACCAGATGCCTGATCCACCTCTCTGGATGTGGGGTCCAGATGATGAAGAGCATCCCAACCACTGGAGGAAACTCATTTCCGCCGCTTGTAGTCAGGATCTCGATGTTTTGGTCATGACCATAGGTGAGTTCTAGAACGAAGATCTAAAAATAAAAAATTGTGAATTTTGCTTTCTGGCTCAGCTCTCTCTTCACAACAGACCAGTGCAGAGACTGCAAGATGGCGGATGAACTTCCGATCTTCGCTCACTCGTGAACAAGACCCCAAAATATTTAAACTCCTCCCCTTGAGGCAGGATCACTCCACCCACCCAGAGAGGGCAAGCTACCTTTCTCCGGTAGTTTATTGCTGATACAGAAGTTTAAAACACGAGTTGAAATATCGATATCTGCATGGCGGTATAAAAGGATGTAGTCTCTCCAGCATGTCCTGGGTCCTAACCAGGATCTCTGCCAGTGGGACATGCCAGAAAAACTCAACAGGTCCCAAAATAACAGACTATCAGACTTTGGTTTCCCAGTGACAGTCATTAACCATTAGTTCTGAAATAAAAGCAGTCAAACCAAAAGAAGGCACGTTTTATTCAATTGTCAGTACTTCTTAGTTACTACATGTAAAGGAGGAAAGTTCATTGTTCCATGTTGTTACAAGCTCAGCAGTTCTAACATTAAATGAATCTAGTACATCAGCAGCATTTGCAAAATAAAAACACTGGTTTTCTAGTTCCACATGTGCTACAATGACAAAAGGAGCTCATTGTTTTAACGTTTTGCTACTCTGTTAAGAATCCATGAAACAATGTATGCTCATCATCTAGTGTGTAAACTGCATGTACTTGCCAACAAAACAGGAAAAAAGATATTTTAACATGTAAATCAACAACTCAACAATATGAAGAAAGAAAAAAACTTAAATTTAGTCCTAAGGAAAAAAAACTAGCCCTCATGTTGACCTTTTTGTTCTTCCAAACATGGGAAGTTCACTAAAATGTAAAATTATTTTTTCTACTGTTGCTTTTTCTAGCTGTTAAATTTTTGTGCAACTTTTTTTAAATCATAAAACCTTAGTAATGGTTTAACAAAAAATGAAATGTCTATACTTCAGCATCTCCTGCTTTTGAGTGTATTTTATTAAAAATGTTAACAGTTTGTTGGCAGCTGCAGGAAAATCTAACGGGTCGGATATTAGTTTTTATTAGTGTGAACATTAAAATCCAAAGGAATGCACGAATCTCTCAGTTGAAGCTGAGCGTTTTAATACTGAGAGCAAAGAAAACGAAAGTTGGTCCAGTGAAGGACGTACTCCTCCTCCGTTGGCATGGAAACAATGTTGTGAATGTTTGTTGGCTTCAAAACCACCACATGACAAACTCGCAACACAAATGTAAATGGAAGAATTTTCAGTTTTCCCTATGTTTTATGTCAGCTTGAAAACCACCACAGCAGGTACTCCTCTCCACCAGTGGAATCTTCGAAGTCGAGACGAATCGTTTTCCCACCTTCACTGCTTCAGAACTGGCAGCTCCCTGGGCTTAAAGAAGGCTTGAGCCATCCCCATAGCAAAGATGTACACTTTAGAGTCCACCATTATCTTTTCTTTCTGCAGCAGATCTATAGAAAGAATAAGAGGATGTTTTTTTATGCATGTTAAATCTAAAGAGACTTTATTAAAAGTGTGAAAGCTCACAGTCGATTTTTGTCTGGATTTCATCGAGCGGTAAAAGGATGACCTCAACAAACTCTGGAAAAGAGGAGAAGGCCTGTTTCATCTTTCACATCACAGAGACAATGTTGTGTGTAAACTATAGCGGCGACCTCTTACCTCCATCACCTGTGGAAGAGAACAAGAGAATGAGATATCAGTTACAGTCAAGACATTTCAATGTTTTCATTGTTTAACAGAAAACGGTTTCAAAGTATGAAAGATCCCAACATTTGACAAGTTTAATGTATTTATTTTAGTAAAATGTACCACGTTTTTCCAAGTACAGGTCAGGTTTTTTTAATAGTTTGGCATAAGAGTGCAACTTAAACTCAAAAGCCACTTTTATGTGATTCTAATAAATATGTATAGATAAATATATTATTTCTTATTTTCCTATGCTTCCAGCGCTTTAAAGCAGGGGTCCTCAAACTCTTTTTTTTCGAGGTCCACTTAACGGTTTTCTTCTCTGATGAGGGGCGGGGTCTGTTTGTAGGTCAACTTCAGCACTCTTCAATGGTTCTTTAATTACATTTCCAGTCTTTTAGCAAATTTTACACTGTGCAAATGTGTTTTACATTTTGAAAATTGCGTCAAAGCTTTAGGATCTTCATCAACTACTTTGAGCAAAAAGCATTCACACTAGAATTAGGTAATAAAACTTTTCTAGATCTGTTTTGAATTTGTCTATTTTTCTTAACTTTCTTCTTTCTTTTATTTTGAAGCATTTTGGTAAACTGAAAGGAGCTGCAAAGTGTTACATAAATAAAGTTCATTCATTTGCAATAATTTTATGGTCAATGGAAATCCAGATACCGTCATCCCGTCTGAGGCAACACTTTGATAATGTAAAAGTTTTTTGAAACTGTCTCATTATTCTTCAGCTTTACTCACAATTACTTTTAGCTTTTATTTAGATTTTTGCAGCATTAACGTATTAATCTTGAAAACATGTAACTTTTTGCAACATCAACATTGCTAAATGTTTTTTTTTATCAGCAAACTGAAAGTATTTTCTGTCTGAAAACGTTCAAGAACAAAGTCTGAGACGGGAACAAAGCGGCGGTCTTCACCCAGCTCCTGTGTGGGATGGATGTTCTCCACATCGTCTCCGTTGATGTTGACCAGCACGATCTGAGTCGTGCAGTTTGACAGGCCGGGGTCCAGGCAGGTCACTGCAACAAAACACTATCAGCAAACGTTCCCCAAGATAACATGACAATGTTTACAGAGGCTGTATGGTAAATAGATTGAAGAGTGGGGGAGCTAATGTAATCAAGTGATACCTGGAGTGACCCCCACCACTTCTCCTTTATAGCCCGTTTCCTCCTTCAGCTCCCTCAGAGCCGCCGCCTCCGCCGTTTCCCCCTCATCGATCAGCCCTGATCGCAGCAGAACCGAGAGCATTATTCTGCAGAGTCCAAACTGTTCGGTGAACTCGGCGGAGACGCGCCCGACCTGCAGGGAACTCCAGGGTGCAGCATCCCAGAGGAGGGCGGAACTGCTTCACCATCACCATGCAGTCTTTGTGGAGAGTCCGCTTCAGCACGGCGATGATTCCCACCCCTGCACAGAACCCGTCACAGTTTGAAGCTCCTGAATCGAGCTGCTCCTCCTAAACATCGACCTTCTAAAGGAGGGTTTGGTGGTGCGAGGCAGTGGTCTCCGCCCCCCAGGTCACATGGGTCACAGCCGTTATGTTCTTTGATTTAATGTAACTTTTCAACCATTAACAGGATAATTCCAGTAGATTCGATCAGTTTCTTTCCATTTCAGAATCTCCTGGAATTATCGTGTTAACAGTTGAAAAGTTAAAGATTTTGTGTTTAAGTGTCAACGATGACGCCTCAGGTGTTAAAAGGTTCAAGCAGGTGCTTCCACCATCTACAACCTGAAGGGAACCGACTCGATATTGTGCAGCCCCCGCCTTAATATGAAGGTTCAATATCTACTACGCCATGTGTGTCAAAGTCAAGAGATCATTTTATTTTATTTAATTTCATTTTATTTTATTATCTTGCTCTTATTTCTAACTTTTATAATTTTTACAAAATATATTTTTATGCAGACTAAAATATTGAAAGTTATTTAAGGTTTAAGTCGATTTATTCTGGAATAATCATCCTGCCTTTTTATTATTATTAATTATGTTAAAAACTTAAGGTTTTAAAGTTTTAAAAATTGGCATTCTGCTAAATTTTTGGACTGTTTTCTAATTTATTAAGATTTTTTTAAGCTATTTTGAAGTTTATCTAATACTTCAGCCACATTCTAGCTGTATTGGCTAATTTGGTCTTTTCTTTTTACATTTTTAGGCTGTTTTGGAGTTAGGCTAATATTTACACACTGGTTGTTTTGGCTAATTTGGGCGTTTTTCTGTTTTCTTTTAGGATATTTTAAAGTTAAGTTATTTTTTCAGCTACACGTTAGCTGTTTTTGCTAACCTAAGGTTAGCAAAGGTTTTTTTTTTTGCTGTTTTTTATGCTAATTTGGCATGTAGCTAATATTTAGTATATATGTCACCTGTTTTGGCTAATTTAGGCTTTTTCCCATTTTCTAGGCTATTATGAAGTTTTGCCTCTTTTCAGCTACAAGCTAGCTGTTTTGGCTAACCTATTTTTTTTGGGTTTTTTTAGGCTAATCTGGCATTTAGCTAATTTTGTAGCAGGATTTCAGTTTCAGCCCTTTTAGCTATTAATTTCAGCATCTTCAGCAGACAAATTCAGCTTAACATTCCTACTACCATTATCGCAGGTAATGCTATATATCTAGTTTATAATAATGTTATAAAGTTATAGTTTTAAAAAATGTAGTTTCAGAGTGTTCAGTAAATGTTTATCCTCCTCGGCCCGCGTTCTAAGGTGTGTTTTGGATTTTGGATCTTGTACGATTGAGTTTGACACTCCTGGTTTACAGAGAATAAAAGATTCAATAAATCAAAGTTTATAGTTTTGTGGATGCTGTTTAAGATTTATGTAACTTTGTGAAAGTTAAGAATTTTCTTACAGCAAAGCTTTAGCACAGAAAATACTCCTCAGTCTGGAAAAAGGGGTGGAGCTACAACATTCTATTTGAGGAGGAGGAAAGTTACTAAAATTTCTCAGTTTTATTCTTATCTTTGTTTTTATTTAATATAAAAATATTGTTTTAGTTATTTTTGCAGTACACAGAGAAGCTTGTATTTATGATTTCTTAATCTTTCTCATTGACGCTAATATTGATTCAAAAATTGGGGGCAAAGGTTTTTGGTGGTCGTCCCCTGTAGCTCCGCCCAACATCTTAAGGATAAATGCAAAATGTGTCAAGATAAAAACAAACTATGAATAATCTTTTGCCTCTGAAGAGTTTGGTGTGAAAAGTCAAATTGTCATCTAAACTTGGGTTGTCAAAGTGCAAAAATGGCGTTCTATGAAGAAAAATTGTAATTTTGCCCAAAATGAATAAATTACAAAAAATCAAAAATTGTGTTTAGTTTAATCTTCATCTTCTATGAAAGATCTACAGACATCTTCAAACTTTATGTTGAACTGTTTTAATTTAAAAAGATTTTCTGGAAACCAGAAGCTAAAATAAAAATAGAAATCAGACGCCTACAGGCTGATCCATTAAAATACCACTAGAAATTAAACCAGTTTGTGGCCTAAAACAGGTTGTGGACAACTGTTGTAAAGTGTATTCAATTCCTCCACCTTAAGAAATAACTTCTTGTCGTCCCAGTGAGTAATATTCAATGACGTTCTTAGTGCAAGATCGTGTATTTTAGAAAATTTGTATTCAGAAAGTGACTTTATTTTGAAAAAATAAGTTCCTGCGTTTCTTCAGTCGTAGTTCAGTAAGTTGATACTCAAAAAATAAAACTTCAGTGTTGCAGTTTACCGTCTGCTTCTGTGTTCTTCTGCCGGGTGGTCCGCTTCACCGTCTCCCATGTTCTTGGAGAGAAAACACAGAAAACACAAATGCTTTTCCATGTCTTGAAGCTGCTGTCAGTCAAGTGGATTCTACCTTGTGTTTCCTGCTGGATCGACGTAGGTGGTCTTCTCCAGCTTCACCCAGTTTCCTGATGCCATAAGCTGGAACACAAGGAGGAAGCAGCAACTTCAAGACCCACCGTGAGGAAAATGGGGTTTTTAACATGTTTGTGGCATCTTTCTGATAATAGATACAAAACAATTTAAGCCTAAAACTGCATTTTTTAGTATTTCTTAATTCAAATCTTGATTAAATCAGGAGTAGACAAAATAATACGTGTTTGAGAAAGATCTCATTTGAGATGTAGAAAATATGGTGGGCGTGGCTACAAGCTCTCTTCTCTGAGCTCTCAGGAATTGAGGTGAAGGGAGGGCGGGGTCTTTTTTTTGAGCAAAAGTTAATTTATTCTCTGCTGTATCACAAGGAAAAAAAAGAACAGAAATATGTCTAAGAACTAATGAGACTACAAAAAAAAGTATAACAATGGCAGCAAAAAATAATTAGGAAAAATGTAGTTTTCTGCAGTTCTTCCATGTTTGCACTGTTGGGACGGGAGGTTTCTACGCTCCGGCGTCTGTCCGACATGGAGAGTATTTGTAGCTGTAAAGCTTGTTGTCTGCGCCGCGGCTTATCATTAGCCCACTTTCTGTCCAGTCCACACGGAACTCTTTATCCTCATGGGCTGCCAGGTCATACAAAGGAGCTTTACAACTTCTGGTGTCCCAAAGTCTGACCAGGTTGTCAAGGGAACCGGAGACTAGCTGGTGCTCGTGTGTCAGAGCCTATTTGACAGCAGTGACCCAGCCGGTGTGGGAAGTTAGAGAGAGCAACACCAAAGCTCCATCTTTGGTCCGTGGATCCCAGAGGTGGATGTGTCTGTCAGTGCTCCCAGAAGCTAGCCGTCGACACAGAGGAGAGAAGGAGATGCAGTTGAACACTTTACTGCCCGTCAGGGTGGTCTTCATCGCTCCAGCCTCCACGTCCCACACTCTGATAGTGTATCCCACGATGCACTGCAAACCTTCTCTCCATCACTCCACAAGACAGAGGATACCGCTTCGTTGTGTCCAGATAACGTCATCAGAGGCTGCTGTGTCTTCAGTTTCTTCCTTGTTCGCTCTGCGGCCTCCTCTACTTCATCTGCCTCGTCTGAGGGCACTGCAGACCAGATTTTTAGCATTTTATCCCTGGAGCCACTGCAGAACTTTGAGCCAGTGGGATCTGTGGAAACGGTGTCCACGCTGCCCGTGTGTCCTCGACAACAGGTCCTGGCTTTCACTTTGTTCCTCTCAGAGTTCCACTCCCACAGCAGCACCAGAGAGGCCGTCAGGAGCAGAGAGGTCAGCCCGTCTCTCCTGACCCAGGTTGCGTCTTTGACCACATCTCGATGTCCTGCCACCGTCATCACAGCCTTACCGTCCACTGACCAAATCCTATCGTAAGATCCAGTTAGAATCCATTCGCTGTCCGCATCTATAGAGCTAATCCAATCATCATGCACTCCTCGGGTTCTGGGGCTGTTATCTTCTCAACATACTCAATCTCCACCACGTCTTCTGTGGAAATTCCTTCTGCATTCGCAGGAACTGACCCCTGACCAGGAAGTCAAACTCCACCTTGCTATGAGATGCATTTTTGGCCTCCAGCAGCTTGTTGATAATATTGCTGAGGTCTTCCACTTCTGAGGCAGCTGGGATGGAGAACGGCACACATCACTTTAGTATCGGTCAGAATACTTTTAGTTCTCGGTGAAGAACCGCGCCAGTAACGCCACAAATTTCCTCAAATGTGTTCACTTTGGAGTCACACACGAGCGCAGACAGAAACACAAAACTGCTAAGATTCCTTGAAAACACACCACAGCCATGTGTTGCCACCTGACATGGCGCACGCGCTGTGGGAAGCCCACTGAATTTCTAAAGAACTCCTGCCGCTCTCCAGGAATCGGAGTGGGACTTTAATAAGGTTTGATGAGCTACATGAGATCATTGTGGTTCAAAAAAATCAGCTGACTTAAAAAGATAAAATGATTTCTTTTTTATTAATTTAAATTTTTAGCACAGTAAAAATATTTCACAAACCTACTGCCCTTTTTTCAAAAATTGTTGGAAGAAAGAACTTTAAAGTTGTTTTTCTTTTAAGTCCACCCACCTGCCAATCAAAACAATTTCTCACTAAAGCAAATTAGAGTTCTGATAACATTTTAAAAACCCTACTGTTCTTGTGAATAGAAAATGAAATAATTAAAATAGAATATATTTTTGAAAATAAACTGTAAAACTCTTTTTTTCCCTGTGTAAAATCAGACTTTTAAACATGAGAGTGAACAAAGTGAATAGCCTGCCTCCTGTGGTCATTTCAGGAACTGCAACACTCCAACTTAATTTTATCTATTGTGAAATCGTTCCTAACGTTTTTTTTTTCTATGATTATGCAGTTTTTAGCTAATATTAAAAAGTATAGACCCATGGGGCCAGTATTATTTAAAACCCAAATAAAACCAATTGAAAACATATTGCTGTTTGGCCACAAAAAATGTAAAATTTCCAAAACTTTTTGCTATTCTAGAATAAGTGTAATTATTTTCAGCTTCAAATCTTTTTTTTTTTTTTTTTTTTTTTCTTCAAATCTGAAAATTTCCGTTTCAAAACTTTTGGGCTCATTGTGGCATGTTGGGGCGGGGATAACACGAAGGGCCAATCAAAATCAATGAGGGTGGTAACTTCAGTCCCGTGCGTTCATTGACTCTGAGAACTGTGATAATTACGGTGAGAATGGCTGTTTTAGTCTGTACTATCCATAGTCTGAGGTTGTCCCAAGACAGGTGTGAGAAGCAGAGTTTTATCACGTACAAACTGTGCGTCCAAAACTGTTCCGACGCGTTCAAAGCGCCATCTTAATGTGTTACATGCAAGCATAGAAAAACGTCCCGATTTGGCTCCATGAAAGAGCAGCAGGACATCATTAGAAATTTGCCTCTGGGTTGTGGGCGGAACTGCATTCCTTTGTTTATACTCTCCCCCATCAGCTTACAGCCCCTCACAACCTCAAGCTAACATTAGCGGTACAACTAAAATGGCATGTAATGGCAGAGCTATTCAGCTATCCAGTTCTGATACAGATTCCAGCTCAGATAAGAAAAACAAAGACGTTCATGGATCTATTTGTTTGACAGTAGATAGAATCAGAATAGAGCAGACTTTGCCCCGCCCATTAACCTTACTGTGTCACAAACAGAGCTTTTTCAAATCGTGTGTTTTCAATCTACCACTGAACGCAATTTGAGTAAAGATAAGTTTTAATGTTAAATATTATGTAGCTCCTCCATCATAAGAAAAATGCCACAAAAACATGTTAAGAAAAAACAAACCCAAAACCCCATTTTAATGGGTGTGGGTCTTTAAAGTATCCCTATAAATTTACCCAGAATGTCATTTAAACATTTACATGTAAACATAAACCAACATTTGGTTTGGTAGGAGATATCTATACACCGTGACTGATCATTTTTAGGCAAAACCTGCTGGAAAAAGCAAGAATAATGTTCATATTTGATAACATATAAAGAAACCTTTTTTTTAATGTTGTTTAATATTAGGTAAACTCAGAGAATAAAAGCAGGAAAAAAATTCACCTTAAAGGTAAACAATTGTACATTTTTACATATTCACTACAGTATCATTGCCTAGGAAAAGCGTGATTCTCTCCATCAAGTTTTTTTTTTTTTTTTTTAATTCTTTCTGTTTTCTCATAAAAATGTATTTTTAAAAAAGTATGTAAAATGCACAAGAAAAAAATTGTTTTCCCCAAAATCTGGCCTTAGAAATATCTTATTTTTTTTTTACAAAATAAAAACTTTAAAGTCAACTTGTGTGAATAGTGTGGTCTTCTGTAATCGTAAAAATTGGTCACTACCGATAAACTTTCCTTTCTTTCTAAGACTATGATGGGATTTCAGAATTTTTGTTCATGAGAAAGAAAAACA
This sequence comes from Oryzias javanicus, assembly GCA_003999625.1. Classification (NCBI taxonomy): domain Eukaryota; kingdom Metazoa; phylum Chordata; class Actinopteri; order Beloniformes; family Adrianichthyidae; genus Oryzias; species Oryzias javanicus. The sequence continues at coordinate 2,710,986 of CM012459.1, forward strand.
AAAGACTAACCTCTTCTTTGACGACATGTGGGGTTGTGGTCGCTTTGGCTTCTTCAGGATTACTCATTTTTACAGTCTTTACGACTGAAAGGGAAAAGTTGAAAGTATATATTTAGAAAATGTTCACTGTGCTCCCAAACAAACAATAAAACTCAAAGCTAAAAACACTATTTCAGCGCAAACTGGGTGGAACCAAATATCCACAACAAAACGAGTGGTATTTGTACTGTCAGCATGACGAGGGCAAGACGCGTTAAGGTCATGAGATCGCTAAAGATTAACAGTTTAAAATGTTTTTAAAAGCCCGAAAATTTGGAAACTAAACTCACGTGAAAGCTGGAACTAGTGGAAAAGACAGTGAAAGATAAAGGGGGAAACCACTCTGCAGTTTTTTCTGTTGTCAGGAAAAAAAATAAAAATTGGTGATGTTAATTTGGGAAACAAATGTGTAAAATTTGTAACGTTTTCTTCTGTTTTTTATTTTAAATTATAAGTTGTGATATTTTATAACATATTATATTTTTCAGAGAATAAATAAAAAATAAAAGGAAAGCTCTTTACAAGAAACGATCTATGCACTGCCCCAGACCGGCGCGTCCCCTCTTAAAGTGCCCCCTATCAAGAATTCCCAGATAATTCCAATAAACTGCAAGTTATTTATTGTTCAGTTTTACATTATTTTAAATAAATTTAAAAAAAAATAATAATATATATATATATATATTTAAAAGCACATCGAAATTGAGGTTGGTTTCATGGAGCGTTCTCTAAATTGAAACACGGAAGTGGGATCAGCAGGAAGATTTTAAGTGACGGACCAGTTTCCTGTACAGCATGAAGAAGGAGCAGGTTGTTAACTGTCAGTTTTCGGCTTGGTATCCGATTTTCAAGAAACATACGATAAAAAGGTGACTTTTAAAGACCCAGGACAATTCGTGCTGCTCTAACAAGACGTTCTAACGTTAACTTTTATAGCAAAACTTCCGTCTGACGTCTCTATTGCATCTTTTTTGCTTTTGGGATCATATTTTATTAGTTAAACCTACATTCTTTCTTTCTAGTTTCCCTACACATCGACATTCATCGTCTTACAGTGGCTCATTAAAATAAAAACATTGTTTGTGCTTGTTTTCTAGTTTAATTCTTCCATTGCCACAGAATGTAATCGACTATTTACTGGACGATGGGACGCTGGTGGTTTCTGGGAGGTAAGAATTAAAAAGTAAAACTTAATACAACTCATAATTATGAGCTTTAATGCGTTTACGTAGACTGATCAAAATAACCAGATTTTTATTATTTAATTAGTTATGTTTCTTATTTTTTAAGTTTGTTTCTTCTTAAGCGTTTCCATTATGTTTCTTTCTTTTTTTTTAAATAAGAGAGAAACTGGTGTAATCTTGTTTAATTTCATCATATCTACAAGGATTATACATTTGCTTGCTAGATTTTTACACTAATTTAGAAAACTTTGTCATTCATTTCATATGGGCTGAACGTTTGATATCAAGACTGCTTAAATCACTGAAAGTGTGATTGAGTTTATTTTTTTATGCCCAAAAACGCACAGAAAGGAGCAGGAGAGTCACTATAGTGTGAAGGATTACTAAACACAATAATATGATTACCATAATCCGATGTGAAGAAATGCCTTTGTTTCTCACCATTAACTAGATTTGTATATAATTCTGCTAATTCAATTTTTGGTCTTTTACTAGTGAGGATGTGAAAGGAAACCAAAGTTAATATTTTACCGTGTGAGTGAAAAGAAGGTGAAGGGCAGAAACCAAAAACTGCAGGAAATATGCTGTCTCCTTTGCAGATTAGAAGGCAACTGTGGAATTTATCAATTTTATAATGTAAACTGTTACATTCAGAAGATACATCTCGTTTGAAGGGATCCTCTATTCCAGTCACATACAAGCTCAGATGGACAAAACAAAAGAAAAAAACAAATTGAATATTTTCTTGTATCACTTGCAGACACACTCGCACACGAACATACTTAAACATACACATACATATATGGAGGTAAATACATAAGCTCCATTGCAAAGACACATTTAAAAGTCTTCTGAGACAGTTGTATATTTGTCTGTTTTAAACCTAAATGTATCATTTAGTTTTTTCAAAATATCAATAAAAAGTCCAAAAGATTTTTCAAACGACCAAAGCTGCCACCGGACTTATTTTGTCTTAAAAACTGCTAAATTATTTGATTAGATACAGTTAAGAAAAAAACAGCTGCTAGTTTAGTTTGTGTGTTTATTATTTTTAAAGTATAGTTGAAATTCATAGTGATGTAAAAAAGTTTCTAATGTAGAAAATAAAATCAGTTTTGGAATTTTAAAAATTTGATTGAATCATATTAAATGTAAGCTTGTGAATCAAAGTCAACTTTGATTGATTGAGTCATTTTAGATCTAGTTTTGCTTATTCAGTAAATTATAATCTGATCTGTTGTACTTGTTTGAATGTTACATTTTTAGTTTTATTGCATAGTGAGTATTGGCTCATGTCATGAAAGGAAGACTTGATCTTTGTACAATGTCATTTGTTTGGTTATTTTTCCTCATCTTTCACAAACGTGTCTTCTTATCCCATCAGTGATCAGAACTCACAAACGAGACACTCTGACAACAGCGACTCAGAGGAGCAGGAGGATGTGCAGGTGGGATCACATTTGAGTTTTATTTGTTTTTTTTTTTAATTTTAGATATTAAATGAAACTTTTCATAAATAAACAAAGTAACTAATTGTTGAGGTTAAAGCTCTTTTTTCTCTGCTCTAGTGGTCAGATGATGAAACAACCACAACAGCGACTGTAAGTTCATGTTCCTGCCAGCTGGATTCAGTCAGGTGTCTGCTCTGCAGGAGGTCACCTGACCTCTGGAGATCAGCAGGAGGAACGAACTTGGATAAAATTTCCGTTTTTAGATGGGAGATGACACACTTAGGATAAAAAAAAAAAATCAATACCAATTACTGGTGATTTTTTATTGATTTAATTATTTTTTTCTCAAGCATATTATTTGATTATTCTTAAACAAACACCATCATCCAAAACTTTCCAGGTAACGGCTTTAATGGAAAAACCCACAACCGTTTTTTCTAAAATCTCCCACTCACACCACGTTGTGTGGTTGCTATGGGTAACGCACACAACTCGCCGCTCCTCTGGTCATGTGACTGATGGAGCAGCTCATTATCAGTGAGCCGGGGGGATTTGGCTCAACATACTGGAGTAACTCTCCTTATAACCAAAAATATGTAGAAATGACACATGCCCTTTTATTTTCTCATTTATTATTTCATAATCAACAGAGTAGTGGAAACCAGAATATATATTTCCAACTCCCATCACACTAAATCACGATTTCTGAGCACTTTATTGAAGTCTAATAATGATTGAGACTCATAAAGCCGCTGGTTACTGTTTATGCTTTTAAATTATCCTAAAGTCTCTTTATCAGTTTAGATGGTTTTAGCTTCAAAGAATTGAAGATTTTTGAATCATCACTTTCTTCTGATTATCTTTAGAGTAAAAGCTCCTCCCCTTTCTCCATCTGAATCCTTTTTCTTCTGTTTTTAACAGAAGACTCAGTCGAGTGACCAGCCTGTTTCTAACTGCTCTTCAATTTTATTATGTTGGGTTGAAGTTCCTCCCATGAGGCTTGAGTTGACTCTTCGTAGTCTCTGCCACTAGGGGGAGCTGTTGTTCCAAACTAGCAGCTTCTTCACTGAAGACTATAAAGAAAGAGTTTGGCTGCAGGTCAAAATGAAAGAGTTCAGAATGACTTAGAAAAAACAGACAAACTACCAGCTCGAAACTAACATTTTCAACACTTTTTTCCAAAAATTTTAATAGACTTTTCCTTTAGTCCAGGGCATTTTAAACATTTTTACTGTTATGATAGTTATAATCATTTACCTCTAAAACAGTTTTTGTGGCACCCATGTTTTTAGTACAACCCCAGATTTTTTAAATGATTTATATACATAATAATTCTATAATAAACTGTACAAAAACACAAGTCCTAGCTGTAAGAATTCACCTAGTGGTAAAGTTCGTATTTTAGTATAAAAATTAAGAACAGTTTTATGTTTTATAACAAATATCAAAATGTACTGAGAAAAATGAATTGTATGAATCCAAAAACAAAATTAAAACAAGTTCAAAGCAATTTAATAAATCTATTAAAACAAGAAGTATTTTAAAGAACAGTCAACCCTACACTAGGACCTGTATATGGTTTTCAATGGATTTTTTCCCTGTCAAGAGTAGAAGAAGAAGCCCTTCCCTGCTTGTCCAGTGTGAACACCATGGGCTAAACCAGGGGTCTGCAACCTGTTGCTCTGGAACCTGGTGTGGCTCTTTTATCCCTTTATTGCAGCTCTTAGCTTTAATGAAAAATGCTAACCATTGAATAAATAAGAGATTAGTTAGTTTGAGGTTTTTTTCAATAAATATATTTTTTAAATGTTTATTTTTAAGAATAAAGGAAAAAACACACCTCAATCCTAATGATAAAAATATCATGTTTGACTGTCTTGAATTTTTATATAAGAAAAGCTGTTGCAGCAAGAGGAGCTTTTGGACAGAGTTTTATTTTGAATGGAACTAGCATGTGCTGCTGTCAGGAGTTGAAGAAATTACAACTGTTATATAGAAACAAATAGACACTGATGTAATTCATGTATTGTAATATTTAAAAAACTAAATTCATAAAGTAAATGCTTAGTTGCCAAAAAAACATAAATATTTTGCATTTTTAAACGATGAAATGAGACTTTCTGGCTCTGAATGCTTCTGGTCTGTAAGAAACTAGACTAAATGGCTCTTTTAGCGTTAAAGGTTGCAAACACCCGGGCTAAACAAAGGTTTTTGAACGTGCACCACATGCCTGATGTGAACGTAGCTCGAGGATTACATTTGGGATCTTCCACTTAGAAAATGAAGCTAAACGGATCTTATCACTGTGAAAAACAATGAAAATAACTCAAACTTTAACTGTTGCTTTCTAGCGCTAAAAAAACATAATTTCAACAATAGTTTCCCTCAGTGAAAAAACATTATTCGGACTCTCATTTTCCTCCTCTTTCTTGTTGTTTCTTTAACATTAGAGTTTAAGTCAGCTAACCGGCAGTAAAGTCCTTTATTAAATAACAACTGAAGCTGAAATAAAGTTCTTTGTAGAGCTGAGTTTGACTGATCAATGAGTCAAATTGATTTATAATCAGAAAAGTCAAAATAATTGATGAAAACTGTAAAATCACATTCTTGGTGTTTATCACAGTAAACTGTTTTTCTGTTAGCTTATAGGGCATGATTCATGCATTTTTGAATTCAATTGTCATTTTTCTTCAGTTTAAAAACAAATTGTTGTGTTTTTTTTTCTCCTTAAACAAAAATGCTTTTGCATTGGTGATTGATTTAAAAAAAAAAAAGACATAGATCCAAATGCGTCCAACATTTATCAGAGCTGTAATCATGGCTGTGTCTTCGATAGGCTCCAGAGTTCCAGAATTCACCTCCAAAGTGCTGGAGGCCATAAACTCGCTGGGCGGACGCGTCTTCCCCAAACTCAACTGGAGCGCTCCGCGGGTAAACTCTGAGCTGCCTGATGGATGCCACAGGCCACCGGCTCACGCCCTCTGTTTTCCTCCCAGGACGCAAACTGGATCGCTCTGAACAGCTCGCTGCAGTGCTGCAGCCTGGCCGACATTTTCCTGCTCTTCAAAAGCTCCGACTTCATCACCCACGACCTCACGCAGCCGTAAGACCACAACCAACAAACGCACCCGGATTTCTGATGGCCCATTTCTGATACAAATCTGTCATTTTTGTGGTTACAGGACAAATATCACAAATCAAACTCAAATCAAGAATATTTCTTTAAACTTTGCTTTGTTTTATTCTCTTAAGATTCCTTCAGTGCAGCGACCAGGACTCCCCCGATCCAATCATCAAATATGAGGTATTTCCTCAAACACACAGAGAATTTACAGTCAATGAAAACATTTTAAAGACCCGCTCTGATCATTGTTTGATCCATTTTCAATTATTTTAATTATGATTATGGAGTTTTTAAACCAAAATCAGAAAAACCTGTGTTGTTTTCTAGGACATAGTTTCTGTAGAGCAGCAGGAGTTCATTAAAAATTCAACTCCGAGTTGTGGGTGGAGCTGTTGACGTTGAGCAAACCCCGCCCCCTTCTGTTCCTGATGGTTGGGTGCATCAGAATTTTCTACATCACAAATACGATTTTTTTTCCAAACTGCGTGTTTTTGTCTTCTCCTGATTCACAACTATTTGAATAAAGAAATACTCAGAAATGCAATTTTAAGCTAACTTTTTATAAAATGTCCTCCATCAGGAGAAAATGCTTCAAGAACATGTTAAAAACACCACTTTCACTTGGTTGAAGAGAGATTGAAATTTGACAGTGATTGACTGTCAAATTGAATCCTGTTGCCCAGGAGAAAAAAGTACAACTCCAGGTAAAAATAGCTATAAAGTCCAGGAAAATCCAGAATGTCACACAGAAGCTACTACAAAGTTCTGCAAGGCCACACATGTTTAATTCTAAACCTGCACTCTAGGAGACAACAGATGCTGAATTGTTGCAGTAACAAAATAAATCTTCAGAACCAATCGTGTCTTAGGCTAGTAAGACAAAATCAAAGCTAATGTCCAAATCCTGGCCTCGAGGGCCGACGCCCTGCTGGTTTTCCAGAAATCCTGCCTTATCTGCTGCTTGATACCTGGATCAGGTGTGTTTAGCCAACAAGGAGCTGGAACTCTTCTGCTCTCCTAGGCTTGTTTACATTAAAAGTGGGGTCATTTAGCTAATTTAGCCAAAATAGCTAGCAAGCAGGTAAAACATTAGCTAAGCTCCAAATTAGCCTAAAAAGCTGGAAAAAAAACTAAATTAGCCAAACAACTAGCATGTGGCTAAATACTAGCTAAACCCCAAAATAACCTAGAAATCCTTAAAGGCCAAAACAGTGGAAAAGGTTGCATAAAATAGCAGAATATTTTAATAGCTGAAGGAGCTAAATAGTTGTGTGTGCAGCACTCTGGGCCTCCTTGGCTGTTAGTGGAACGTGCTTTATATATGAATAAATGAAATGAGATGAGAAAGCTGAAGAGCTATAGACATACGAAAGTAAAACAATAATAATCAACAAATAAAGAAGAAGGGAATCATTATATTGTGAATGCCAGTAGTTTCCCTCTCCAGTCATAGTTCAGATCGGAGAAGGGTGGAATGAAAAGTCACGCTCTGTGTAGGTCTTGATGGTGTGTGGGGGGGCCAGGCCAAATGTGGAAGCGGGCCTGATCTGCCCAGAACTGTCTGTACTGCCCCCTACAGGTTGAACCCATGTATTACAGTTGAATTTAGTGATTGATCAAACCATGAAAGTTTCAGAAGTCTGTCATGATCTGCAGCTCCAGTCATGATAACAGTCCTGCTCTCCAGCCCCGCCCCTCTGACTGGAGTTTCACATTTTGGCTGTGGGTGGAGTCAGCCTCCACTCCCCTGTTTGGTTACCCTTTAAGCCTCACCCTTCGGTGAGACCACAAAGCAGATGGAGCTTTGTGGTGGTTTGTCTCCTGCAGACACACAGGCCCACCTTTATGCAAACAAACGCTCAGGTTTGTGAGTCTGAATCTGTGAACTCTCCTGCGTCCTCAGCTGGTGTTGAGGAAGTGGAGCGAGCTGATTCCTGGAGGAGAGTTTCGCTGCTTCGTCAAAGAGAACGAGCTAATCGGTAAAGTCTCCTCGTTTTCAGCGCACCGTTGGCGTGAACGCCAGCCGCTCAGCGAGCGCTGCGTTTCACCAGCCGGGTAAATGTGGACGCCAGCAGAGCTGGAACGCTGGTTGAGCTGCGCAGGCTAATTTAGAAGTAATTATAGAAATCAATTAGAGCTGCGCTGACGGTCTTTCTGTGCGTTCTGACAGCCATTTCCCAGAGAGACTTCACCCAGTATTACCCTCACATCCTGAAGCAGGAGGAGCAGGTCTCTCAGGCCATACTGGACTTCTTCAGCCAGAACATCCAGTACCACTTCCTGGATGAAGACTGTGAGCTGTTATTCTCTTGTTTATGTTTTCTGTTGGATTTCTCTTCATTTCTCACCATGTTCTTCTCGTCTTTTCAGTCGTGTTTGATGTTTACAGGGACAGCCAGGTAAATCCCCGTAAAATATAGATCAGAAAATGTTTCTTTGCGCTGGTTTCTGAAGCGCCGTCTCATTTGGCAGGGGAAGGTTTGGCTCATCGACCTCAACCCTTTTGGAGAAGTGACGGACTCGCTGCTCTTCACCTGGGCCGAGCTAACGTCTGGCGGAGAAGTGGCCCAACAGCAGCAGGTGACCTCTGACCTGTGACTGAGTTTTGTTGGGTCCGACTCTTCTCCGGAGTCAGACGATGACTTGCCTGTCGTGCACCTCTGCAGGAAGGTCCGACGTTCCGCTTCACAACCAGCGAGGTGACGGTGCAGCCCAGTCCCTGTCTGAGCTACAGGATCCCACGAGATTTCGTTGACCTTTCCACCGGAGAGGACGCCTACAAACTCATCGATTTTCTCAAACTGGTAGGTTTTTCTCTCTCCAACTGTCAAAACCACCATAAGAGGAAGAAGAAGAAGACAAAAACTGCTTTCTTTGTTCACTGGTATCACTGTCTCCATCTTGTACTGAAGGTGCGTCTCTTAACTTATTTCTGTTGAGTAAAAGGTCTATCCTCTCCTACCAGATCCTTTTTCTTCAACAGTCCATTTGGGTCCAGATTGTAAGATTTTTTTTTTTCTTTACTTTTGATCTGAAGACTCAAAGCAGACGGTATTACATCTTTACACCCCAACTATTTAATTTACTTTACTGTCTTAACACATTTTAAACCAATCAGTATTTAATTTTCATGTCCAAAAGTAGTGCTGGGCGATATGGAAAAAAATGTATATCACGATATATATAAATATTTCAGATCACGATAACGATATATATCACAATACATCGACAATGAAGCTTATTTTCAGCATTTCTCTGAAAAAATGTCATTGTTTAGTTTTTCTGACTATTTTAAGTTACAGATAACTGAAGAATCTGAATTGAGAAACAACACACCAGTGGCCCTCTGGAGGTCATTCTGTAGGGCACGAGCAGTGCTCAGCCTGTTCCTCCTTGCACAAAGGAGCAGGTATGGGTCCTGCTGAGGGGTTGAGGACCTTCTACGGCCCTGTCCAGCTCTCCCAGAATAACCAGCAGTCTCCTGAAATGTCCTCCATGTTCTGGAGATTGTGCTGGGAGACACATTAAACCTTCTTGATGTTCCATCCTGGAGAAGTTGGACAACCTGTACAACTTCTGTAGGGTTAAGGAATCTCCTCATACTGCCAGTAGAGAGAATTACACAAGACAAAATCAGCACGAGTGGAAAACCAGCCAAAAAAGATCAGAGGAGAAACTTGAAATGACCTCCACATGGAACACCAGTCCTGTTTGGAGGGTTTTCTAATTGTTGCCACTGAAGTGCACCTGTTGTTAATTCATGAACACCAATACAGATGAAATTGATGAACGAGGCCCTCAGCTGCTGAACCAACAAGAACATTATCAGACAGGTTTAAGTCAATTCATGACAGGACCAAGAAAAAAAGGGTTCCTTTAATTTTTAGTTTTTTTTTTTTTAGCAGTGCATAACGTCCTATTGCCCAGCGCTACTCAAAAGTAAAACATTGTGACATCAGCACGTGAGGACCCACTCATTTTTGTGGGTATGGGTAGGGCTGCTGTTAAGAGTGCAGGTTTTTAGAGGATTACTCTAAATTTGGGCCAAGAGGCAGAGATTGATCAGAGGGGTTAATGGGAAGTTTTTCTGTAGAGCTATTATCTATAATATTCATCTTTTGCATGGAGTTCAACACAACAGATAAATGGAACTTTAATTTACTGACGACAATTTTCAACTACGCTCTGTTGTAACACATGAAGCACAGTGTGTATCCCTCCACCAGGCTTCTGACTACAGTACCCATGATGCTCTAACAATCCATCAAGCAGTGCAACTTTGCAGTTTACTGAGGTTGTTTTAAAACGTTTTGACAGATTTTTAACTACCGTGTACTATAAACAGTTGGTTCCAGGTCAGTAAACACAATTAGAATTCATACAGAAGATGCACCAGATTTTAGATTTTTAGAAAATACAAGTTCGGAATAATACTCAATGAAGTGTGCATTATCAGAAATTAATGCACACTGTGGAAGCTGCTTCTGCTAAGTGCATTCATTTCTGATAATGTACATCTCGAATGGCATTATACTGCTAATACTGCTGATTATACTTATGGTCACTTACAAAAGAAATAAACATTAAATTGATTTTTAGTACTTTATTCTTATTAATTATTTGGTTTTGATGGGGTTTTTTTTTTCTTTTTTTTTTTTTACAAGAAACAGACTTTTTATGCGTAGTGCGTCTCCAGCAACAAGGGAAAGCGTTAAATAAAAGCTGATGTCACAAAAGAGAGAAAGGTCACCTCTTACTGCTTGTTTTTGTCCAGAAGATGAAGCTAAAGTTTGTGTTAAAGAAGTCTGTGCAGTGATATCAAACATTTGGGCTGTCTGACCAGAACTCCTTATTCAGGTGTGATATACACCCAGCAGCCAATCAGAATCAAGTTTTCACCCAGACCATGGTATTAGGATTTTTAGTGGATTTGATGATCTGAAATATACGCTAATTTACCGATTTAAAAACCTTAACCTTTCTGTTACTGGTTTATAAAGCTTTGAATGGTTTAGCACCAAAATACATGACTGACCTCCTGACCCAGTATGTACCAGCCAGACCTCTCCGATCATCAGGATCCGGTCTTTTATCAGTTCCTAGAGTCAGAACTAAACATGGAGAAGCTGCATTCAGCTTCTATGCACCACAGATCTGGAACAGACTTCCAGAAAACCTTAGATCTGCTGAAACACTCAGTGTATTTAAATCCAGGTTAAAGACTCACCTGTTCTCAGTTGCATTTGATTAATATGTATTCAAAAGTTTACGTCCGCACTTTTTATCTATGCTTGTTTTAAATTAAAATCTTTATTCTTTTAATTTTATTTAATGATTTGAATAATGAATGACATTTTTACTATTTCTTTTGTTTCTTTTAATGTTTTATGTAAAGCACTTTGAATTGTCTCTGTACATGAAATGTGCTATACAAATAAACTTGCCTTGCCTTGCCTTGCCCACTATAGCACAATGCTGCGAGCTTTGTTCATCTCAAACTGCTTATGGTTATGACTCTTCTTGTTTAAGTTATCTCTTGGATTCATTGTAAAGTCTGGGTTTACTCAATAAGGAACAACACATGTGTTCACTCGCAGGTGAACAAAGATCTCAAGGATTTAAACAAACCTTAACCTGTTGCTGTAAAAATAGCTAAAAAGGTTGCAGTTCTTCCAAAGACCACTAGAGGCTGCTTTTGGAAAGGAGAAATTCCTAACGACGCTTTTAACGTAAACTCTGGTTTCAGATGTGTTTTGCTTCAGTATTCCTTTTATAGAACAGAGTGTTTAGGTCATCTATTTTGATTTTCATCCATATCTAGAAGAGGTTGTTTTTGTTTATTTTACTTTAGTAAGCGGGTGTGATGACCAATGAGTGAACCCAAAGGAGCGTCAAACCTTATTTTGTCTCTCCCGATTGGCGTTTTTAGAGGTCAATGGTCTGGTCCACTTTAGCCTTCATTTAGTCAGTCAATCACTCTATTTGTCTCCCTAAAGCAATTTAAAGAGAGGCCATTTAAGGCTGCTTAAAATAGACACAGGAGTAATAAATAACTAACAAGAATGTAGAACCCTATGAGGGACGTCACAGAATATCGATCCATTGTTGGTATGTCTATGGTCAATATAAAAAAAAAACCATGAAAGATAAAACATTAACCCTTTAACACCAGAGCTCCAGTGTTTAAGTTCTTGGATTCACTATAACTTTTCAACTGTTAACACTAGAGCTGCAACAAACTACTATTTTAATAGCTGACTATTCACCAATTATTTTTTCTGATTAGTTGACTAATCAGGTCATGCGCAAAGTGGAAGTAAAGCACACATCTTAGCAATCATTGGCTTTAAACTATCTAAAAACTAGATGTATAGCATTACCTATGATAATGCTAGTGTGAATGCTGTAAGCTGAATATAGCAGTTAGCTGAAAATGCTGAAGCTGAAAGCTTGCTAAAGTATTAGCTAAATGCCAATACTGGAAAACATGTTTAAGTTAGCCAAAAACAGCTAGCATAATGGTAAAATGTTAGCTTAATTCAAAATTTTGAAGGAGAAATTAACTCTAAATTTTGAATGTACTGGAATTATCGTGTTAGCGGTTGAAAAGTTACAGTTTGTAAAAGATTTTGTGTTCAAGCGTCACCGACGCTGCTCAGGTGTTAAAGGGTCAACAAGAACTTGTAATAACTTTTTTGTCTTTTGGTCTTACAGTCTTTTAGTCTTCGTCAGTGGAACACCTGCATGTTTTCTCTTTCATCTTTGCTTTGATGTGTCACATGATATGAAACCATCAAAGCCATCAGAGCTTCAGTCAGACTGAATGCATCCATTCAGTTTAATCAGTGTTTTATTGAACAGTCCCACAGGTTCTGCTGGGTTTTATGAGTTCATCACATCACTGGTGAATAGTATGTTTAACACCGTTTGTGCTGACTCTAAAAATAAGGTGTATTCTTGTTTGTTTACCAAGTTCCTTCAGCCTGTTTCTGATTGGAAAAGCTGTCAAGTCCTGTTGTTCTTGAGCAACAAGTGTCAAGGGTTAAAGCTTGAAGGGAAACGTCTTTATTTAAAACACAAGTAATTCATCACAGCTGACAGATTCCAGCTCAAAGCGTATTTCCAGCCATCAATAAAGATGTTACTCTGAAGTCAGGCCAAAAGGGGGTTCTCATATTTAATGTCCAACTCTTACCATCTTTTGATCTATTTTCAGTGTTGCCGGTGGTTGTTTGATTATGATTATGCTGGTTTTAGATAGAATGACAAAGTGTCGTTTTCTAGGACATAATTTCTGCAGGGTGGGAATTCACCCCCCGTTTTTTTGAGAGCTCTCTGGCAAGAAATAAAAAGTTATGCTGTTTCCACTGAGCGGTCCAGACCATCAAAAAATAGACCTGTGAGCAGGACCGACTGGTACCATTTCTTGGTCCCCTGTTGGTTGAAGGTCCATATAAAATGGAGTGGACCTGTGATTGCGGAGCTTCTTACGTCACACGATGTAGTCCAGTGATTGGTGGACAGCAGTAAACGTCCAACCAGCGCTTTTCCAGACTCAACATGCAAACTAAAAGTTTTGTCCTTTCTGGATTCTTCTTCACCCCCTGCAATCTTCTTCCAAAGAATGATAATCTTTACATGCAGCTGGGGGGTCAAACTCAATCACACAAGTGGGCCAAAATCCAAAACGCACCTTAGGTCGCGGGCTGAACAGGATCAACGTTTATTGAACACTCTAAAACCATAAGTTTTTAACAGAATTGTGAACTACATGTTAGCATTACCTGTGATAATGCTAGTTTGAATGCTGTAAGCACTTTGGCCGCTGGAGAGGCTGATGCTGAAATTTATAGCTAAAAATGTTGAAGCTGATAGCTGAAAATCCCAAAGTTGATGGATAAAAGCGTTAAAGCTATTACCTGAAATCACTGAAACTAACAGCTGAAGACGCTGATGCTAAAATATTAGCTAAATGCCAAGTTAGGCTAAAAAACTAAAACTTAGGTTACTCAAAACTTCTAGGATGTAGCTGGAAAAAATAGCAAAACTTCAAAATGGCCTAAAGAACTGAAATTAGCCTAAATTAGCCAAAACAGCTTGGATGTAGCTGAAGTATTAGCCAAAATCCAAAATGGAAATAAAATAAAAACTGAAAAAAGCCTAAATTACCCAGAACAGCTAGCATGAAGCTGAAATATTAGTTAACCTCCAAAATAGCCTAAAAAACAACCCCTGCGCCGAAGAATGTCTGAATGTTTTCCGTCAATACCACCAAAAACATTTCTGATTGTGTTTTCCTAGCATTTATTGAAGAACATTAGAGTATTGACCAACATAGAGTTTTTTCTCTTTTTAATTCAGAACAATGGACTGTTCTGCAGTGTAGAGACCGGCTTCATCCAGCTCCGGATTATAATGATCCTCCTTTTTTTGTCATTTTTCTCCATTTCTGAGTCAGCTGCTGCAGCTTCTCTTTCTCTGTAGTCTCACCGTTTTGACACACAGCTCCATCATCGGTCTACACCCCGCTTGAATTGAACCGGACCGTTCTAAACCGGCCAAGAGGGAACTGGTCTGCTCCAGACCGCTCAGTGGAAACCAGGCAATAGAGTCCTAATAGTTGTGTTCCCAGCATTAGACCCCTCCCATGAGGGAGGGGTTAAACTGCAGACACAGATGCACTCTGGAACCATTGGTGGTTTAAGCCTCCAGTCCAACCTCTTAATGCTGAGTATCAAGTAGGGAGACATTAATCCCCATTTTTGGTCTTTAGGAAGACTCTGCATGGATTTGTGTATTTTCAACACAACAAATATGATTTTTTTTTAAACTGTATCTTTTCATCTGCTCCTGATTCACAAGGATTTGAATAAAGTAATACTCAGTAATGTAATATATATTGCAATTATATTTGTGTTCCATCGGAAAAATGCCATAAACATGTTAAAAAACACAATTTTAATCAAACTTTAAGAAAAACTTTCTTTTTTTTTTTCTACAGACTAAAAACCAACAGGAAGATTCGTCGGAGGAGGAAGAGGGAAATGTTCCACCGTGACATCATCTGCATATGATGCCGCATGCATGGGAGGACTCCACCTTCATCCTTTCTTGCTCTCCTCTGAACTGGTGGCGCTTGGATTCATTCATGAGGCTCCAAGTGATCAAACGATGCGTTTAGAATCCTTTTTTTCCCTTCCCATGTGTGACGCTGCAACAGAGGCCTCTGCAGGGTTCATTTTTTAGTTATTGCAGTTTTTTCTAAATGTTCTCCTTTTCCTTTCGTTTCTACTCTGCATTAAAATCCTGTGTTGTTAGTTGTGTTGTTCTCTCCACCTTTAATCAACTCTTACATCTTTAATTTTACTTTTGACACACTCATTCTTCTTCACCGCTCCAGGCGTTTTTCTGCTTTTTTTTCCCGTTAGCTCCACAAAAAACAAAGTTATTGTCAAACTTCTTATCATTTATCAAGCTGCTGCCAGTTTGCATTGATGCAGTAAGCTAGTATATAAGAAATTGATTGGGCTTTTACGCAACAGTTCTCATTAAGCTGGGAGTTAAACGAGCGGCGTGCGAGCGAGCGCGACGCGGTGAGGGCGTCGCGCGCGACCCACTTTCCTGTCCTCCTTTGCTGGATTGATGGAGCAATTACAGGGACTGCGGAGAGCTGGTGTGTTTCCACTTACCGCTCCCCGCCCGGGTGAACTGCTGGGGACAGACAGGAAATGGTCCGCAAGACTCCGACTGAGGGGAACGTTTTGCATCCATCATCATTTTAGGGGAAGAAAAGTGCCTGCAGACGTGACACAAATGTGAGGCGGCATCAGATGAGCTGCTCTGATGGAAACGCCGCCGTCTCTGCGGTGACTAATCCTCCTGACTCTCTGCTGGCTTCGCTCTGCACTTCTCTGCTGACAGAGAAAATAAAACAACTTAAAAATGAATTTTTAAGTGAACGTAGATGCATATAAATATTATATAATGTAGTGATCTAGCAAACATGTAAGTTATTATTACATTTGTAGTTATAATAGACTTTATGATCACATTTATCTACCAAACATTTCTCATTTTTCCCAAAAGTTTTTAATTAATCATTTTTCCTGCCAAGATACAAATCATGGGAAAGAGAATTATTATTTTAGCAGTTTTGTTTTTTAATCTTCTTTTCAAAATGATTTGATGCTTCCACTATTAATCCAAATATTTATCAATTGTCCTGTCTTCACAATTTCCTTCCTCCTTGACCAAACAAGAGTGGAGGACTCACCTGAGGTTTCATTTTACTGACATACACTGTAAAAAGTTAAACACCAAATCAATTAATAAAAGATTTTCAGGCAGAGTAAAATTTTATGGAAACTATTTTAAATAATATTAAATATGACAAATAAAGAACTTTAATGAATTGATTTAATGTTTCACTTTTTTCAGTGTAGGATTTCAAAGTAAACCAGTAATTTATGGGAAAGTTTCACATTAAGACAATTTGTGGTGATAGTATAGATATGATGGGGCATAGAGATCATTTTTTTAAGCTGATTGTTGTTTTTTCAATTGGGAGTTCATTCAATTGTGTTGCAAAATGCAAAGCCATTTTACCCACCTCCACTCTAAAGTAGCATAAATAAATGGAGTAAAATACTTTTAAAGTCAGATAGCCTAAAAAAAAGTCTTTTGTCTCAATTGTTTATATTACAGCATGACATTAACACATTAATTATTTAATAATAAGGAAAAGGTAATGATTTCTAGACACTAATTGTGAAAGTTATCAAGTTATTGCCTGGTTGCAAGAACAGCTACATCACGGTAAAACTATCATTTTCATAGTAAAATAACTGTAGCCTGGAATCAACAGTAAGTGAATTTAAATAAGACATAAAGGGGTCGACTCTCTGTTTCTGTTGGAATTCCTTGGGATTTTATTTCTGACTTCAAATTGATTTTAGTTATTTTTTATGTTATTACCATGAACTAGATTTGAAGGGGTTTTGTTTTTTTTTTTTTTTTTTGCAGGGAAAGCTTATTTTTGTAATATCTAAGTCTTCTTAATGTTTAGGAGTAGGCCATCCATTCATAAATATTTCTGCCTGTAACAGCGTCACTGATTAAACCTAATTAGTAGAATTTTTAAAATCTTAGAATATGTGCATGTCATCAGCAAAGAAAAGATCACGTATTGGTGGTAGAATCTGTCATTGGACTAGTTAGCTGACTTACTCTTCTCATGGTTTAATCTATTTATTAAAGATATGTTATAATAACAGAGAACATACCTTTTTTTACATAATAAAAATGAAAATTTCACTAAACTTGACTTTTTGAATTTTTTAAATTACATTTTTTATAATGTCCTTTTGGCATTTTAAGAGTATTTCAAAGTTAAGTGTTTTAAGTGCTTTTTCTTTTTCTACTTATAATTATCTTAAACACAATGTAAACTGAAAACATTTATATGCAATACAGAACACAAGATGGAAAAAAAAATAAAATCTATAATCTACAATTTTTTAAATACAAGAGACTTCTTTTATACAAATTTCCATAGAAAAAGCATTTATTTTATTTTTTTTTTTAAAGAAAACAAATTTGTTTAGCATTTTATAACTATTATTTTAATTATATTGTACTATTTTTTGAAGAGACCTGTGGGCCACTGCGGTCCTCACACTGTCCTCGCAGGCACCATGTTGGTGACCCCTGATCTAGAGGGGATGGGATCCATTATTACTTTCAACCATTCTGATATGGTCGAGGCGTTATTGGAGATCCAGTGGAGCAGGATCATTTTTTTAGCACAGAAACTTAGGACATTAAATAGTTTTTTTTTTAGTTACACCCTTCATTTGCATATTGGAGAGACCAAGGAGACATGTTAATGGTTCTAGTTCAATATTAGTTTTCAGTATACACTGAAAATACTGAATTCCAGTAGTTTTGTATTTTAGGACAAGACCAGTAACAATGTGTTAATGTACCTACAGTTATTTTACATTTGGGGCAAAGTGAAGTAAAAGAAAAGGACTTAAATTCAGAAAGATGATTTGGTAATTTACTTCTTATATTTTAAGATTTCTGTGATAAATTACCCATTTTTTATGTTTTCGCAGCGCTTTGATGATTTTTTTTTTTTATCTTACTATTCACGTACTCACATGTGAGATGAGCCTCATAAAGTCTCCAGAAATTAACAAAACAAACTCCACCCTGTAGGAGGCGCTGTCTCAAAAAAGCCTGGGTTCTGAGAATGCGGTCCTGAGAGCGCTGTTGTCTCCGGGCCTGCAGGTCTGGAGTGCTGAAAAGGCAGAGTAAAGGTGGCTGATTCTATGGGCCTAGACCAAGAGGTGGCCCACAAAGACCCCTAATGCAATTTTGCTACCGTTTCGAGGGCTCTTTAAAAATTATTTTCACGGGGCCAAAAATCCCTAGCGGCGACCCTGATGCAGGTACACCCTTTGGAATTCTGCTAATATTTTAGCAACATGCTAACATTTTTGGATAACTTGTTATCTACTGAGGTTTTTATAGGCTAATTTAGAGTTTACCTTTTATTTTAGCGATAAGCTAACGTTTATGACGAGTCTAGTTTACTAAGGCTGTTTTGGAGTTTACCTGTATTTAAGCAATGAGCTAGCTTTTTTGGGCTAATTTGGAGTTTAGATCATATTTAAGCAACACACTAAATATTTTTGAAAAATTTGCCAGTTTTAGGGATTTTTAACCTTATCTACGACAATTTTTCAATTCTTCAGCGTTCTTTCATTGCTCTTTAATACATTTTCTGTCTTTTAGGAAATTTTACATTTAGCAAATATATTATGCGTTTTCAGCAAATCCCTTCTGCTATTAAAGTAAATTGCGTCACCATTTTGAGAAAATAAGATTCAGCATCGTCAGCAACTACTTTCAGCCAAAAAGCAAATTCTTCAAAAAGACTGATGAGGCGTTTTGTTTTTTTCTTTTTTACTCTACTTTCACACTGTGATAAACATTTTTTAGTCTCATTGTAACCTGTTCTTCCTGTCCAACGATAACAGTCGTCATTTGTTGTAGCGTTTGCAGACTGTGCAGAATGTAGATTTGCATTCCACTGATGACAATCTGCCTCCAAGGAACATTTATTGCTTTCCAGCCTCAGTTTAATCTGCATCTGTAGCCTCGTTCATGCAGATCCCTTCCTGCAATGAGGCGTCTTTATTCTTCCGCACTGTTCCGCTCAGACATCATTTTGTAAAAGGCGTAACATTTCCTTCCATCTCTGTTTCGCTTCCGGAGGCGTATCAGAAGCAGAACAGCTTGTAACAGTACGACTGTACAGCATAACATCTGAGAGTCAGAGGACTTTAGCTCTACCATGAAACCAACCTCCTGTGGTCTTTTCAGGTACTGCAGCTTTTGGAACCAAACAGAGGAACATGGGTTCACGTTCTCTCTTTCAGCTGCATAATCAGACAAATAAAAGTTCAGCACAAAACACAAGTGGGTAGAAGTTTTCTGGCTTTCCCCTCCGGTCGAGTTCATACTATTGGCCAATTTAGCTTGTGACTGTCCGCGATTACTGCCAGAACTTCTGAGAGGCGTTTATACTTTTTTTCTTCCCAGTATTTCAGTGGTTAAGTATTTTATTCATAGTGATGTGTAGGGATTTTTTTTTAATTTAATATATAAGCCTTTTTTTCATATGAAAAGTTTTTCTGTGGATGCTTACAACTACTTAAATAAGTTTGGGTTTATTTAATGATGTAGACAAACAAGGGAGGTGGTAGATTGTGTTTTTTTGTATTTTAAAAGTCTCAATATACAAAATAACTATACTTTTGCCACCTGCCCCATATATTAATCAAAAATTACTTGAGTAATAGTTACATAATAAAGTAAATATGTAAAAAAAATGGAATTGCTTTTTTAATTTCCCATTTTTTGGAACTGAATCTGAGTGACATAACATCAAACTCATTTTGGTTTGGGGTCTGCATTCAACCCGTCTCATCTCAAGTGGACCGGACCAGTGACATAATGGCAAAAAAAACCTATAGTCAACATGTTATCGTTGTTTTGGTTTTTTTCTAAGTTGGAAAAAAATGCCTGAAACAACCCAGAAAAAGTTTCTTTTTTTTTCTTTCTAATATTTGTACATTTTTTTTCCACTTCAGGATGAGACCGGATTAAACCATATGGGCCGGATGCGGCCCGTGGGCCGTATGTTTGACGCCCTTGGTCTATCCCCTCTAGTATTTATAATGCGGTACTAGCGGCCATATCTTTGAAATTGTGGGACACGGAAACGACAGTTTTCTGGAATCTGCTCTTTCTAATCACTCAACATAATTCCAGGTTGAATCACATGAGATACACGCGATTGCACTGCAGAGGTAAAACTCACGGATGATGTCATCAGCTTGTGTCACATTTCTGTTTCTGCTCATTTGTTCCTTTCATGAAGAATACCCCATTATTCAATACACAACATAAGCCACACATCTTCACATTTGGAGAGGAGCAGTGAGATGACAGGAAGTCTTATTTTGTTTTTGCCCCTACATTGGTGCAATAGCTGCATGCTAGCTATTTTGGCTAACTTAGGCTTTTTGTTTTTTAGGCTGTTTTGGAGTTTAGCTAACATTTCCGCTGCATGCTAGCTGTTTAGCTTAGGCTTTTTTCAGTTTTTTTTTTTTTTTTTTTGTTAATTCGGCATTTAACTAATACTTTTGGAGGCTATCAGCTTCAACGTTTTTAGCTATCAATTTCAGCATCTTCAGCAATCTTTTTTTTTCAGATTCACCTTACAGTGTTCACACTAGCATTATCATTGATAATGCTATATATCCAGTTTTTAGTTAGTTTAAAGCTAACGATGGTTAAGATGTGTGTTTTACATCCACTTTAAGCATGACCCGATTAGTTAACTAATCTGAAAAAATAATCGATGGTCGACGATTAAAAATAGTTTCTGCCACCACTACTTATGACCCGCTAAGTGTATTCTCGACGTCACAAATACAATCTTTTTAAAAGAGCATCTTTTCATCTGATCTTGATTCATAATTTGAATAAAGAAACACTCAGAATTGCTGTTTCAATCTTAATTTTCTTTTTTTTTAAATGCTACAAGAGCTTGTTAAAAACACTAAGAACATGATTTTCATTGGGTTCAGGTTACATGACTTAAGTTGGTTGTTAACGCAAATGAATGTGTTTGATGTTAAGATAAAAACTGACGTCTGTCTTGACCTTTATTCTGTATTTTATTACCTCCTGTTCTCTGAAGCTGTGTGAGGAGGGGGGGGGTCAGACTTGCTGAGTCACGGTAAAGGATGAGGAGGATGCAGGTTGAGGAAGGAGAGGGGAGTTTTTCTTGGCTGCAGCTGAGGAAGAGCTGCAGTAGTTTGCAGGCAGAATACTCATGAGCCGCCCAGGCTGCAACACTCTCCCGTTCCAGCGCCCTCTCTTCCCGGGAACCCCCACAAGGCACCGGGGCGTGATGATTGTGGACACAAGTTGGCGCATTGCGAATTTACCGGTCCGTGCCTCCGGTCAGACTCCGGCGGGATGCACGCGCTCTATCCTCTCTGATAAGAGCACGCGCGAGGCCGGACTCTGAATGGAAGTTCGACAGATGATAAGAACACCGTTAAAGGTGTGGCACGCAAAAGAGGGGGAAATCCCTAATCCTGGCACGCGCACACCAATTAACGCCGCTCAGACAATTGCAGGTGAGATCAGGTTTTCTGTCAGGTTAAACCTCAGTAAACTATCCAAAACCGGAAGCGTTTTGCTTTATTTTCAAAATAAAACACCCTACTTGGAAAAATTCGAAATCAAGGATGAATTTGGATTAAAAATGACATATTGTAAAAATAAATGTGTTTTTATTTCAAAACCAAGTAAATAATGTGAAATTTTTGACTCTCAATTACATTTTCAATTTTTAGCCAATCTTGTTCTATCCTGTTTTCAAAATAACTTTGGCTGAGGAGTCCCTTCCACAAAGAAAACACTCTAAATACATCGGGGATTGACTTTCAGTCTTGTTCAAGGAGACAAACAACTTCATTCATCGTGTAATACAAGTGACCAGTCATTTGGAAAGCCAAAGTGGACCTTTCAGTTGTGTATTTTTTAATGTTGTAATTGTTTTGGTGCTTTATGGCCTCACACAGAAATGTATCTTTTAAAACAATGTATTTAATGATTATTCAATTTTGTAATAATGATTTCTAACTTCATTTAACAAACTTATTTTTTTGCAGATTTCAAGTTTCAATGTTGCAATGTTTTAATTTTATTTTGAAACAGAAAAGGAGAATCTATAATTCTTTCTAATCATTGCTGGTATTGTCTTCATAAAGATTGTTTCTCTTTTTTTTTTTTTAATTAAGGCAGGAGTTTTGCTGCTGCGTTGTCATAGTCATGCAGACACACACACATACACTTTATCAGTGTTTACTTCACCCAACTCCACCCAAATCTGAAGTTCTGTCAAGTCCAACCACCTGCCAAATATAGAAACCCTCTCTAGGTGTTTGCACATTTCAACTAAAACAATTTAATTTATATTTTGGGGGGTGGGGGCTGGGCAGCAGTCAAATAATGGATGCTCACACCTTTCTCTGCACTATTTCCTTCAAGCTCCTCCAGAGAATCTCTGCAGGAGCTAAAGACACCAAATAAATGTAAAAATTATAAATGTATGACTTTATTCTTGTAAAATTCAGATTTTTTTCTCACTAATTTACAACTTTGTTTGTCATTACATTTTTTCTAATAAGTTTATAACTAGGTTTTTAAATGAAGGGACTTTAAAAATCTATTACTTTTTTGTAATTTTTTTTTCACAAATTTACAATTTTGTTTTCATTAATTTTTTTCTAATACATTTATGACTATCTTTGGTAAACTTGTGACCTTTAAAATGATAAATGGATTACTTTTTTTGTAAAATTATTATTTTTTTCTCACACATTTACTACTTTAATTACTATTTTTTCTAATGGGTTTATGACTATTTTTTGTAAACTTGTGATTTATTAAAATTATAAATGTATTACTTTATTTTAGTGAAATTACTACTTTTTCTAATAAGTTTACCAACAATCTATTGTAAAGTTGTGGGGTTTAAAAAACATAAATTTATGACTTATTGTAAAACTATGATTTTTTCATAAATTTACAACTTTGATCTCGTTAAATGATGGCCTTTCCTCATATATTTATGACTATATTATCATACATTACTACAGTATTTTTGTGAATGTATCACTATTGTCTTATAAAATTACGACTACAAAAAAAGTCATAAACTTCTGACTTTACTCTCATACATTTTTTAATTTATATTTTTATGGTGTCCCTAATAATCTGTCATACCGAAATGCTTTAAAAACAAGGACACTATATCGTTCTGAACCATAAATAATGTTTCAGTTGTGTAGTTTGAGGCTTTTATTTGACAGGAGCAGGCGGAAGCGCCGCCATGTCCCGTCGAGCTTTGTGTTGTCCAGTTTCCATAGAGGAGGGAGGCAGCAGGGACGCGGTAACCTGCAGGAGGCTCACATGGTCCTGCTGCAGCGGAGCTCGGACCACCGGGACTCTCCTCGCCTCCGGCTTCCTCATTCTCAACCTTCTTCTCTCTTCTCAACCTTTCTCCCGCCTCATCCTTCGTTCCCGCGCAGCCTCGCGGCAGTCAGACTCGAGCCGGTGAAGCAGCGACATGGCTCGGGAGAACGGAGACACCGGCGGAGGAGGGACGTGGAAAAAACAAGTCGACGACATCAAGAAGATCTTCGACTTCAAAGAAGTCCTCGGAACGTGAGTACCAGCGGCGGGAACGAGCGTGGCGGGGTTTGCGTTTGCGGGGAGGCTCTCACATCGGGGACTGACCCCGCACTTGACACCGCATGAGTGCGCAGCTCCGGCGGGCGGGCGGGCGCTTCCATCCCGGAGCGCGCGGTCCCTGCGGGGAGTTCAGGCGAAACTCTCCATCCATTCAGTCCAGCACGGATTTATCTCTCTTTTAAATCGGTTTTTGTCATTAAAACTTTTTTGTTTTAACATATAAACTGAACAAAAGTGTATTTTTCCTTATTAAACCTTAATAATCTCACAATGAAACTTATTTTAAAGCTGTTTTCTCCTGGAAAAGAAACAAAAACGACTTTAAAAGAAAACCATCTGCATATTTTTTAAGTCAACATCAATTTGAAATTTAATCAGTTTCTTTAATAAAATCAGACAAATAAAGTTAGTGCCAAAATGTGTTTTGTTATGGTATATTTTTAATAAATAAATCCCACAATGTCAGAAAAGCTGTTTATTCTTTCAAATAGTCTAAGTAAAAAGGCCTTTAGAAGCGTCTTCTTCTGCCATCAGCTCCTGTTTGGTGTAATGGATGACTAGAATTAGAAGAAAAAGAAAATTATTCATCTAACAAACAAGAAATCCCTCAAGTTGGCGATGAGCAGGTCAGCAGTCTTTAACAGTAAAAGAGACATGTAGGCTCGTTTTCTACTGATCTAAACCGAGAAGGAGGTTTAACCTTTGAGAAATTTGTATTTGCAGTCATGATCTTTTTCTTAATATAATTATAAATATGAATTATGTCTATTTTTGGCACAAACTAAAGCAAAAATATAAAAAGCCTCTCTCTTCACAAAAAAGCGGTGCAACCGTATTCTGGTAAAATAAAGAATAGATTGTTTTTTATTGTTGCATGTATTTTATGCTTCTGCTAGCAGTGCTGGCGGCCATGTTGAATACATTTTCTAAAAGGGCTTAGAGGTCAGATTACAATAGAGTATGGCTCACATTTGACCAATGAGCCACACTTTGGACATGCATCCATAAATGCTACTGCACTGTTCTTCTGTAGAAGGCTTTGGTTCCAATCATGCTGACTGCAGTCCAGTCCTCTGACTGGCTGAAGGGTGACTTCACTCGAGTGTTTGTTGTGTGTAGTTACTGTGGAGAAACAGAAATGGAGCAGAACAGTTCTTCTACTGCTTTGACATTTGTCATTGACAGTTTTCATCATTGACCGTATAAGAGAACCGGACAGAGTTCAGTAGAAAACAAAAGTATTTTATAGCAGCTTTCTAAAATGTAGATATAAATCAGATGTAAGAAGTATTTCTTTTTTTTTTGTATTTCATTTCTTTTTTTGTATCGGCCAATGGCCTCAATAGGACGGCGTTTTGTAGATCAGTGTTTTTCAACCTTTTTTGAGGCAAGGTACACTGTTTCCTTGACAAAAAACCAGCATCCAAATATGTAAAACAGAAGAAACTCTGTAGTCTGCACTGAGGTACAGTTCCTCCACAATCTTTAATAATCATTTAGACAGAAAAGCTGGAAGTTGCGGCTGTTTTTTCCAAAATGTTGTAATAAAAGTTGTGATCGTTTTCAATAATAATTTTCAACTTGATTAGTTGAAAATTTGCTCAAGTAGTTGTTTTTCCCTTTGTTAATGTATTAATAGCTTTATTAACGTCCAATTTTATGTGACCTCACACAAAAACTGTATCTTATTTCCAAAGACTCTCTTATTTTTTTAATGTTTGGGCCAGAGTTCCTGTAATTTTTAAACAATTATATGATCACAAGATGCTTGTTTTTTACACAAAAAAAACCCATTACCTTTATGCATTTTGAAGTTTTATTATTTAGTCTTAATACAAAATGTAACTTGAACAAAAATAATTTCAATTTGTTTTTGGGTGAATAAATCCTTTTATTTTAGTAACATAATGCAGAAGTGCTATCACTTTACCCCAATGCATTATGGGAGATGCAG
The DNA here is from genome assembly GCA_003999625.1 of Oryzias javanicus. NCBI lineage: Eukaryota > Metazoa > Chordata > Actinopteri > Beloniformes > Adrianichthyidae > Oryzias > Oryzias javanicus. The sequence goes on from CM012459.1 coordinate 2,736,579, forward strand.
TGCAAAGCTGATGCTGGATAAACTCACGTCTCTGAGCTTCATTTTGTTCACTTTTTCCACAATCTGACACCGACTCTACCGCTAAACAGCAGCTTTAGCTGTTATTTCTGTTGGATCTGTGAGACTTTATGAGCCAAGTCGCAACAAAAGAGTCAGGATGTTAACAGCTTATGATTGGTCAGACTGATGACATTATTAAACTCCAAGAATGATTGGTGGAGACAGTTGGAGGGGCGGAACTTTTCCAACAAACAGGTTGCTGTGGCTAAATCGCGGGACCATCATTCTTATCGAAAAGTCTTTATTGGAATCAAATAAACACAAAGGCAAAAAGGATTTTATGGACGTTTATATTCCTAACTCTATAATGTTTTACCAGGGCCTGTTTAGATGAAAACAGAGCTGATAACCGAGTGATAGAAGATGTTTTTAGATCAGTGAAAATGATTAATATCCGACTTTCTCAATTGAAATAAAACTGTGTTGCAGACAAACAGAAAACCTTTACTTCTGGATTGAAAACAAGAAGAGCTGGAACTATTAACTGACCACCAGGGGCTCAGTATTTTAGGGAGCTTCCACTCATTCCAGAACAGGGATAGGCAACTCCAGGCCTCGAGGGCCGCATTCCTGAATGTTTTCCTACACACCCCGCTCTGGAATATTCTAATTAGCTGGACACACCTGAACCAGGTAATCAGCAGTGACTGCATATCAATGGACTTATCAACCCCTCCCCTCTTGTGTACCAGACAGGAAATTCCAGCTGGTTGCAAGAAGCCAAAATCCCACAGACTTCCATTGAGAAATAGTCAGTTATTTTATTTTTCAGAATAATCATTCTTGATCTGATACATTCTTCTTAACATTTTCTTTCTAATCCTATTTTTCTTTATCACCAGTTATTCAAGTTATAAACGGACCAATCAGATACCTCGGTAAAAGCATGTGGTGCCTGCTGGCCCCGCCTCCAACACTTTGATTGACAGATTAAACAAATTGACTTTTAGTGATAGAGGTGTAGACTTGGAACAAGCTCATTCATGATTGGTTGACAGTAGTTCCTCTAAAAGCTTACCTTTTCTTACCTTTTGAGAACATTTTTTTAAATGAAATGTTAGTTATTTTTTGTGAGTTTTTTCGACTCAATTCCTGAAGCTCCGCCTACTGCTGCGTCTGGGTGCCGCCCATTTCATGATGTCATCCTAGAGCCAGCATTTCTCCGACAAAAATCAATCCAAACTTCTTCAGAGATGGATGCTCATATCGTATATCTGCCCTTAGCAGGTCGGGCCAACGCTACACAAACACACTCGACGTCTGCACGACTGTGCCCGACTGGGGTGTGGGTGGGGTCTTAAAGGAGCCTCGTGTCTAAAGTAACAAACATCTGTTTGAGCTGGAATTTAGGGAATACATATAAAGCTTTTTGGTGATCTCTGCTAGCTTAGTGGAGAAATTGAGTGTTGGTGTTAGACGGGGGGGCGGAGCTGTCAGAGCAGACTCTTCCTGAAAGGGGCGGTCTCACTCTGTGATGTCAGCATGATGAGACTCACTTGTTTTTGTGAGTATGGGAGGGGCTGGTACTGATAGTGCAGGTTTTTAGAGGATTACTCAGAAAAAACGTGAATTCCTCTTTGGGGTTCTTTATAGTGAAGAATGAACAGTAAAAGGCTTTTAAAACCTCAAAAAGTTAAATGGTCATGGTATGACCCTCTAAGTTTTAAAACTATAGGATCGGTTGTTGTTAATGTTGTGTACCTGGTGACACACAGATTAACTCAGTTTGCACACAAACTACTGTTAATGTCTGCAGTGTTGCTGTAACACTCAGATGAATGAACAGTGTTTGTGTTTATTGTCTTTAACTGTCTGAGCGACATCACAGACATAATCCTGGTGCCGTGGGATTGAAACTCCTCTCACGCTCCGTGACGGCGGTCTGAGGAAATCCGTCCTTCCTCCTCACGCAGACGGCAGCACCGGGTGGCTAAATCTGACAGCCGCCTCCTGCAAACGCGTCTGCCCGCTCTGCTCTCCTGCTGGGGGAAATGAGCCGTGTCTGTTTGGACTGGAGCCCTGGAGGGAGCAGGGATTGGGATTAACTGCACACAGATTAGGAAAACTTCCTTTGAACAGAGGGAAGTTCAGTTGTGGTTAGAATGATGGAGCGGGAATGTTTGGCTCTAAATGCCCTAAAAATAGGGAGAACGCAATGATCCGAGGCCCGTCTTCCTGCAGTCACACATTAACCCGTTTCTGATGGATCTTTGAACCTGGAGCATCAGCAGAATAACCAAACGTTGAGAGGAACACGAAACACGCTGAGTCTCCAACAGATTTTCCCCTGAATTCGTTGGGACCAATCAGAAGTTTGTTGTTGTCCAAAAACGTGTCTGCTGCTCGACGGTCATCCAATGAGAGGCGGCGAGCTGCTAGAGGGAAGTCAGAGCGGTGGTCGCAAGTGGGGCTGCCACGATTAGTCGACTAATCAACTATTTAGTCGACGACTAATGTAATAGTCTATTGTTCGTAACTTTATGTTATATGGAGTCAGACTGTAAAGTAAAAAAGTTATAATGGCATTCTGCTAGATTTATTGACAATTTTGACACATATTAAGGTTTTTTAGGCTATTTTGGAGTTTAGCTAATATTTCAGCTACATGTTAGCTGTTTTGGCTAATTTAGGCTTTTTTCAGTTTTTTAGGCCAATTTGGCAATGTTACTAATATTTCAGCAGCTTATCAGCTTCAGTATTTTTAGCTATCATTTTCCGCATCCTCAGCTATCAGCACTAGCATCTTCAGCGGCCAAATTCATCTTACTGTATTAGTACCAGGTGATGCTCTATATCTAATTTAAAGTTAGTTTAAAGCTAATGATGGTTAAAATGTGTGCTTTACATCCAGTTTGCTCATGACCTAATTAGTCGACTAATCGGAAAAAATAATCGGCGATTAGTCGACTATTACAATAATTGTTTGTGGCGACACTACTTGCAAAGTGACTTTTTATGGTGACCAGAAAACTGAAGTTCAACTCCGCTACTGCTGATGATGCGACAGGAAGTGATGTCACATTGGCCTAAACACATCATCTGCTCTGGCTCTTTGGGCTACCTCTCAACGTGTTACATATTTCGTGTCCCCTAACACAGGATAAAGCTCTCGGGGATTAGGTTATGAAGGCAGCTGTGTGCAGTGACGTGCACAAGGCTCCGCGCGGTGTCTTATTACCCGCCCCTCCGTGTCTTTGCCGTGTGCGTTCCTGTCGCTTGCTGCTCAATAATTCAGAGCTGGCAGGAGCGTGTTCTTTGTATGTATGCGTGTCTGAGCAGCAGGTGGGCTCTCAGCGGGAGGGATTGCAGTGACTTGAACAGGTACATGAAAAGCTTTAGGAAAACAAATGATCCAGCTGAGTAAATCGGGCTCGGAGGAATAAAACCCACATGTTTTGTTATGTTTTGAAGTTTGAAATGAGTTAATAGAAACGAAAACTTGATTGTTTTTAAAAAGTTTTTCAACATCCAATAGGATTGGATTTTAAAAATGTATAAATCTTTAAAGTCCGCTCCAATGAAAATCCTGTTGTTTGATTTTTTTATCATGTCTGTGTGACATTTATCTTCTGAAAGAGAACAAATGTAATAAGAAATCATTTTGTTTTTACATTTCTGAGTATTTCTCCTTTTAAATCTCTCTCAACCAAACAGTCTTGGACACACTCTGTTTTTCATCAATCATCTCCTTTCTGCTGCACATGCACTAAACCCTCATCTGGTCCGGCTAGAGTGTCTAGTTCAGCTTCTGGAGAAGAGAAGATGCTACCTTCACATTGACTGCAGTCAAATGAGCCGCCGTTCACATTTCTGTGGTCAAATCAGCCGTCACTGGATTTTTCCTTTGACTTTCATCCAATACTTACGCTAGCAGTCCTGAGAACGCTGGAAAATCTCCAACAGACTCCACGGAGCTTCTTGATGTGACCACGGAAATGTGAACGGCGGCTCGTTTGACCGCAGTTGGAAAGGCTTGTAAATGAATGAAAGAGCATTTGGATGTTAGCTTTCATTATTTTCTGCTCTGAGAAACCAATGGATTGAATGGATTGATCACAGTAACGTCAAGAAACATCAAAGAGTCTTTGGTGAACTGGAAGGAGAAAGAATCAGGATTTTGGAGGAAGTTCCGTCCATGAAGATCTGAGCTGACATCCGGATCAGAACCATACGGCTGGATCAGAACCCAGATTGATGGAGGTTTTTATGTAGCAGATTTTTGCCAGGTAGACACAGAGCTAACATAATCAGATGGGGGAACCAGTGGATTCAGAGTTACTAAAAGCCACGCCCCCTCAGAAGGAGGAAAAAAAACAGGAAAAATGGCTTTTTAAGACATTTTATGGTGGGATTTTGGTTAAAAACTGTCATGGGGGGAGGTTAAAAACCCTTTCCAAGGAAAATTGAGTTTTTAGTGTTTTTAATATTTTCTTGTTGCATTTATGTTATGATGGTGAACATTTATAAGATAGTTTGTGATTAAAATGGCATTTTTCTGTATGTCTTTATTCAAATTGAGATGAATCGGGAACAAACAACATCAAAGCAACTGAAATGGGCGGGCCTAAGCCTCTTCGCTCAGCTCCATTCTGATACATCTACTTACAGACTTAGATCCATGAACGTCTTTGTTTTCCTCGTCTGAGCTGGAATCTGGATCTAAACTGTACAGCTAAATAGAAATTATATTGCCTGACATTTTTGTAGCGTTAATGTTAAATTGGGGTTATGAGGGGCTGTAAGCTAATTGGAGAAAGTGTAAAAAAGGAATGCTGGGATAGCAGCTGAGGCTTACTTCTGCCACAACAGTCACGCCCACAACTCTGTAGCAAACTTTTGCCACTCTGCAGAAACTATGTCCCAGAAAATGACACAGGTTTTTTTAATTTAGGCTAAAAACGGCAAAATCATAATTAAAAGACCTCTGGGAATGATTTTAAAATAGATATAAATATGATGGGAGGGGGATTGGATTGAATTGAATTGAACTTTATTCATATCCCAAAGGATAAATGTATCAATATCCTCCTGATAAGATAGGGTTAAATGATAAATTCTAGACTAGCAGCACAACTAATGAAAAATTAGAATAAATATGAAAAATATTATAAATATATTACTGGCCCGCCTAACACCGCTCTTACCGTGGCGCAGACTTTTGACTCGACGCCACTCTGGCATCTCTTTCCTTGCAGCCAATGTGTGCATACGACAACAGCAAGTAAAGTGGCGGACGCAGTGCTGGTGCATTGTGGGAGCGTCACTATGCCATCTAGGGCATGCTGCCCTTAATTGATGTTCTACTTCCCTGGAGCTGGCACTGTTCTGCCACGGTTTCTGGGCCTCCACGGTCCACCCCCTCCTAATCTTCATGCCCTCCTACTGTCCACACCTCCACCCATCCCTGTGTCCTCGTGTCTTCATCTCGCCTCCTGACAGTGGGGAGTTGCGTTGCCATCATTGTCTGATGCAAACTTGGAAGTGTCTTTTATTCTTGTTATAAATAGGATCATAAAAATAGAACAAAGGATGATTGTTAGCTATGTGACAAAGCCAACTTCATCAGCGCATGTGCACCTATGGGTCGGGCGTCATTGTGCGGAAGGATTACGTGTTTAAGGCTGCACATTTAAAAGCCCTTTTTTTTTCATAAGCTAATGATAGTTCTTGTCATCAGGATTATCTCACCTTCATCTGTGCCAGATTTTCTTCAGTTCAGGTCTTTGCATGTTGTTTAAAAACACACAAACACTCTGAGGTTTTACAGAGGCTCTGAAAGACACTGAGACACCGGATGTAGAACAGATAATTAAATGACTTTACAGAATTTCCACAGCTTTGGCTGGAAGAATAAAAAAAAACAACCTAAAATCCAATCAAAATAAAACATTTAGGGTATTTTGTGTAATTAAGACACCAGAAAAGATGAATATTTCAGGTTTGGACCATTGACTGTATATGTGAACAGGACTGAGTGACTCTGCCTTCCTCAGATTCCAAACAGGAAGTACCTGCTGGCTCCAAGAAAAACTTCAATAGGTAAATAAATAGCTATTACTTCTTTTTGTTTATAAATAGCAACTGGATTGACTTTATTTAGTTTGAACCAGAAGTAACAGATTTCCTATGGATGACGTCATACTCACTCGGCCCGCTTTTCACGTACAGTCAATTGGGACTGAGATGCAGTTGGTGAACTTCTGAGTTCATCTGGCATCAATATTGACAGAAGGTGGAGGGACTGTGGCAGGTGAAGGGGAGGTCCATGAAGTGTAGATATAGAACCCAATAGATGGGCAAAGCGATGGCAAAAGTATCAAGAAAGGAGCAGACAAGAATCGTGGGTTGTGAAGAAAGAATAGAGTCAAGAACTGACGAAGATGTTCAGTAAAACATAGCGTGAGATGTTTAAGATCAGGGGGGATTTGGACACCCCTGGTTTATATTGATGCCGATAGCTTTCTGGCAGAGAATGTGGGGAGAGACGTGACTTAAATGGATGATCTTGATTGTAAGATCAAGAGTGAGCTGAGCTTCTAATGAAACATGAAGGCTGTGGGAAAAAAAGCAGAGGCCCCAACATTGAGCCCTGTGGAACTCCATAAAAAATTTGAGTAAAGTGGGATTGAAAAAATTGAATACTTTTGGAATGCAATTGGCTACAAAAGTTTGGATTGAGGCTGCACAGTGGTTAGCACTCTCCCCTCACACCAGGAAAGCCGTGGTTCAACTCCAGGCTCAGAGCTTTACGTGTGAAGTTTCCATGTTCTTCTCATCCTTTTCTCTCCCCTCCTCCCACAGTCCATGAACATTTTTATATGTTCACTGATGATTCTAAATTGCCCTTTGGAGCACATGTGAGTGAGTGTGGTCCTGCAACTGACTGATGACCTGTTTGGCGTGTACCCCACCCTCACCCAACAGGAGGGCTGGTATTGGTAATGACTTCCAGAAACAATTCTATTAAATAGAGCCTGGATCAATTCAATTCCAATTTTTGTTTTGTATTCTTTTGATCCACTCAATTCAATTCAATTTTGAGTTTATACATGTGTCTAGAAATACATTAATAATCTACAGATGCTTGAATATTTTTTATATTGATCTGTTACAGTTCACATACTGTAAAATGTATCAGTGAAATACTGAGATTGTTAATATCATCCACATGGATTCTCTAAAGGAGAAATTCTAACTAAAATGTTCAGATCATTAACACTGGAAACATTGTTCTGCTTCTCCTGGAGGAAGTTTCAGTTTGGCCACTAGGTGGAGATCATGCTATAGCATTATACCTCATTCAAGAAGAAAATTCATGTTTGAGTGTTAATAAAGATGTTCATTTAGTCAGCAATGTATATTTAGGTCGACCGAGTATTAGCATTAGCCGCCCTATGGGAAATTCCGTTAAACGTTAGCATCAAGCTAGGGGACTTTAGCTTTATGTGCTAAATTGATCTATATTTTTATGAATGGATTATTGATCTGTTAACCTTAACCCTACCCAACAGTAGCAGGGATAGGCTCCAGCAACCCTGTGAGCCCAAAAGGGATTCATGGGATTCTAGAAATCGATGGAGGAATGTTAGGATAGTTGGATAAAGTAACTTAAACTTCCCTTATTTTTAATAAAGCGCTAAAGTTTAGATAGTTTGACCCCAAAATCTAAATGTTCCAGCAGCAAATCAGATAATCAAAGAGAAAGCAGATAATGCAGGTAAGATATCTGTAAAGACATGGATCTAACGTTTCCTGTCACAGTCACTCTTTTCATATTTGGGAGCTGAGCGTTTCTCATCACTCCCCTCTCCTTTTAGCAGGCGGCTGTGGCTCTGAGGTAGAGCGGCCTTTTCCCAGCAGGTTTCCACAGCCGCTCCCCCATCGCCTTCTGTGCATTTCTGTTTAGGTTCACATCATTTCCCACAGATCCAGTTCAGCCTTTTGCATTCCTTCCTGTCACAACTGTCCTCATCTTTAACCACTTTTGATGTGAAACACTTCTGAGGGAAGGGTTGCACGAATGTCTGCACACAAACTGACCCGTGTGTCCAGACCTCTGAGTATTAATGACCATAAACTTTAGTCCATTATCGGATCAACGCTCTATTTTAAGCCCGCCGCGACCACATCCAGCTTATAACGTCCCTGATCTGAGAGTCTGTTGTCTCTGTGCTGCTGTCGGACAGCTGTGTGCACCGTTCACTCATGTTTCTGTGAATGCAACGGGACAGAACCTTTCTGGATAAATGTTTGACGTAGTTTCATTCATGCATTGACATCTATGGAGATTAGGGCTGCCACAAACAATTATTTTAATAGTCGACTAATCACCGATTATTTTTTCCGATTAGTCGACTAATCTGTTCATGGCCAAAGTGGATGTAAAGATGCTGAAGTTGATAACCAGCTAAAATATTAGTTAAATGCCAAATTAGCCAAAAAATAAAAAGAGCCAAAGTTAGCCTAAATAGCTAGCATGTTGCTGAAATATTAGCTAAATTACACATTAGCCTTAAAAAACAGAAAAATCCTATATTAGCCAAAACAGCTAGCATATAGCTGAAATGTAAGCTAAACTCAAAAATTGCCTAAAAAAAACTTAAAAAAGCTTAAGTTAACCAAAATAGCTAGCATGCTGCTGAAATATTAGCTAAACTCCAAATTAGCCTTAAAAAAATGGAAAAATACTATATTAGCCAAAACAGCTAGCATATAGCTGAAATATAAGTTAAACTCAAAAGTTGCCTAAAAAATGTAAAAAAGCTAAAGTTAGCCGAAATAGCTAGCATGCTGCTGAAATATTAGCTAAACTCCAAAATAGCCTAAAAACCTTAATAAATGCCAAAATATTCCAAAAAGCTAGCAGAATGCTATTATAACTTTCAACTTTACTACAATCTGACTTCATACAATTTAAAGTAACGACTAATCGACTATTAAATTAGTTGTCGATTATTTTAATAGTCGATTAGTCATCGATTAGTCGACTAATCGTGGCAGCCCTAATGGAGAAACTAAACATTTCAGTCAGTTTTTACTACCCTAAAGATTTCATGTTTTTGTCTCACCCCTTTTGAAACCCCCAAAGCTTTCTGTCTTCATCATTCTATTAAACTGCTGTCCCTTACACTCCAATGAGAAGGCAGCCGGAGCAAACACGCTTAAAAAAGCAGATTCTCTTGATCCCTGTGATTTGCTGGATGAACTTTACAAGGACACAGACCGAGTCCAGGTGGTGCGGGAAACTCGATGGCAAAGCTCCAGGTTGTTTATTCTCACAAAAGGATTTGGTTTCAGCGTGCTTGTGCAATCCTAAAGGGTCTTGACAACAACATCTGCTGTCCGAGAGGGAAATCAGAGATTCGCCTCGCTGGGGCTCAAGCGCTTGTTGTGATGAATTTAACTGTTGGTGGGGGACCACATCCTGCTGATCAAGGACGACAGGGGTGGCGGGGGTCAGTGGAGTTGCAGCGACATGAGCGGTGTGGCTAACTGTTGTCCCGCAGGCGACGGGCCCTGCTCCACACATCATTAGAAGTCAGCAGAGGACATTGTGTGGTAATTTGTGTCAACACCAGTTTGTAGCAGTGTTGCTCTCATGCGAGAAGCTGCACTGGACTCTGATCAGTCGTTATTCAACACGTCTACATTTTTAGCTTTCTTTAGTTTTTTAGTAGGGGTGTAACGGATCACGGAACTCGCGGTTCAGGTCCTGTCACGGTTTTAGGGTCACGGTTCTGATCATTTTTTGGATCAGTTAAAAGCAAAAAAACTGCAAAAGCAAAATGATAAAAGCTAAATACGTTTTTGGAATCATATTTTCAATAAGCATATAAAGTACTTCACACACACAATATTTATATATGCAACATCAAAACATTTGGTCATTGAGACATATTTGTTAAAACAAAACATATTTAATCTTTAAACACAGACGAAATGCGTAAATGTTTAGTTTCTGATTACATTTACATGTCTGTAGACCAAATCTACAAAATCTGTAAGAAAAGAATGATTAAAAATAGTGTTAAAAATATCCACTCTATCTGGATTACCCCTTAAAATACAAATGTTCTCGTCCCAGCCGTCTAATATCCAAAGGAAATCATAAATAAAACAGTTACAATTATTTTTGCTAATTTTTTAGTAGAGAATATTTAGAAAACAATATGAAAAACATTGATAGTGTCTATTACCCCTCAAGGCAATAAGAAACAGAGAAAACATTCTTTAGCAATTCGGTTGGAATGTTAGAAAAATAAACTAAAGCAGCTTAAAAAAGAGTTCAAAGACCCACTCCAAAGAAAACTGATGTTTTTTTAACATGTTCTTGTAGTATTTTTCCCCTGATGGAGAACATATGAAAACATTCTAATATTAAAACAACATTTCTGAGTATCCTCGCGCTGTTAAAATGTTAAACGCTCTCATTTGTGGCGTAGAAACTGAAATGGGAGGGGCCAAAGTGTTCGTGCTCCGCTCCATTCCAACTCATCCACCTGCAGACAAATAGATCCATGAACGTCAGTGAGTTCCTCGCCTGAGCTGGAATCTGTACAGCTGGATAGAAAGGAAATTGATCATTATTTTGTTGCCCCAATAATGTTAACTTGTGAGCGTCTTTAAGGTAGTGGGAGAGCGTGTAAACAAAAGGAATCATGGGATATCAGCAGAGGCTTACTTCTGCCCGCCCACAACTCAGAGGAGAATTTCGGATGAACTCCTGCAGCTCTGCAGAAACTATGTCCTTTTCTTCAAAAGGCAAAATCATAATTGAAAGGCCACTGGGAACAATTTGACATTAGATTAAAACATAATTGCAGTGGTGCTTCAGGAACTTTTATTTCTAAACCTGAATGTTTGAACCACTAATCTCTGGACTATCAGTGCAAAGTGACACATTCTTCTTCACCTGTAGCAGCTTTAGTAAAGACCTAAAAGAAAACAAACTGTCATAGAACAATAGATGATAACTCAGTTGACAATTAATAACAAATTTAAAGTTTCTTTTTGTTAATAAAATGATCCCAAATACAAATAAAATATTAATATTTATGTAAATTATGATTTTCCCATTACTCTCCTTGTTAGTCCTTATTCAAAGAAGGGAATATTTATTTACCAAATGTTGTAATTATTAGTATTGCAGTGTTTACTTTTTATTTATCAAACATCACGTTAAAGATTCACTCAATGTTGGTGTGTTTAACATCTTGTATCATCTTTCTTATGGTTCAAATCCCAGTTTGGACCTTTCTTTGTGGACTTCACGTTTTCCTTGTGCCTTTGCGGGTTTTCTCCGGTTTCCTCCAACAGCCCAAAAACATGCTTCATAGGACTAATTGGTGACTCCAAATTAGGTGTGCATAAGTGGGGGTGATTGTGTGGCTCTGTGACAGACTGGTGACCTGTCCAGGGGGAACCCCATCTTTACCCAACAGTAGCCGGGACAGGTTCAGGACCCCGAGACCCCGAGACCCCGAGAGGACATAGCGGGTTAAGACAAATGTAAAAAAGTAATTCTGGGCAGTGGGATTGTAACGTCCTGCTGCCGCGGTGCTGAACATGCTCTGCTCACTTGGCAGGTGGGGCAAATGATCTTAATTGACACCTGCTGGCTATTTAGGAAACAGGAGGTCTTACCAAGGCAGCCAGGGCGCAGAGCTGCAGGCTGAGGAGCTGGTTGGGTTTTAGGCCCTGTCCACACGTAGCCGGGTATCTGCTAAAACGCATATATTTTTATCCGTTTCGGCCTATCGTCCACACGTAACCGAAGGTTTAAGTCACTGAAAACGGAGCTTTTGGAAAACTCCGGCTAAAGTGAAGATTTTGGAAAACTCCGTTTTCGCGTCTGCGTGTGGACATGCATAACCGGAGATCTACGTTTTTAAACGTCACTCTTTGCGACATTTAGTGCATACACGTCATAGATGCGCCGCTGTTTACAGTGCTCAGCACGGACCGGAGGAGTGTGTTAATTATTACGCTGGTACAGATGCTTCATACTTGCTTTTTTTTACAAACACAATTACTGCTTCTTGTCGAGGAACAAAGGAGAATAAGCGCTTTGCAGTCGGCTATTTTACAACAAATATCGCTTCCTCCTGCTCGGAGATTTTCACTGACTTTTAGGAAAATACTGCCAACTACTGTTCTGGCATGCTCATTACATCGCCCCACAGCGCAAGTATGCGGGGACGTGTGGACGGAATTATTTTGAAAACGATCACGTGTGGACGCAACCGTTTTTATAAAACGGAGGTCGGCAAATATGCGTTTGTAGAAATACCCGGCTACGTGTGGACATGGCCTTAGTTGGTGTGGGGCTGGTTTGTTTACTTTTCTTTTGTCATCAGCAGTCTCTGATTGCTGGGTTTTATTGTTTTAGTTAGGGACTGGTAGTCTTAGTTTACAGGCTTTGCTTATTTGTTTTCTTGAGGTAGTTTTGGTTAGGCAGCCATAAACAGAAAACTGCTGACTCAGACGGTCGACATGTCTGGATCAGCAGTCTCCATGACTTAGATTTGTCTTTTTGTTTGAAGCATCATACCAAATATTTCATTTTTGTTATTTCTTTACTCTTATTAGTGTCCAGTTTTTGCTATTGTCCCCTTTTATATTTTCCCCATAGACCTGAGCCAGATTTGCCCAATGAGGACATAACAGGGATGTAGTTAAGATACATTATTTTAGATTTTTCAAGGTGAATAAAATATAAAAACCTTAAAAAATATGTTCAAGATGTTTTCTTTTTTTATCGTAGAAATAAATGAAAGGTTATGGGTTCAATGTTGAAGCTTCTATATCCTACTCTTCCATTAAATCCTAATGGGTCTGTTTAAACTGTGCTGGGCCAGCGCGTTGAAGCAGCCGGCTGTGACCCACTAAAGCAGAACCTACCTGCAGAGAGTCAGAAAGCAGCTTAGCACATTCTCCCTTAAGACTCGGCTCCTTTTAATGAAGCCAGTCCAAATGATGACACAATCATGAAGAAGAGGAGGAAGATGAAGGAGAAGGGATAATTGTGCGGGGATGAGGAATGGTAATGAGCACTATAGAGGGAGGGGAGTGAAAACACATACGCGCCTCGGGGGGTGTCTTCAGGGGGCCGTGGCATTTTCTTGTTATACCACTGAAGGAAAAAAACACAAGCTGCACGTTATTTACCATGTGGTCCTTTGCTTCTACCACCATCTGCTCCCTAAGTGAGAATTCATCTTAAACACAGGCAGGCAGCACTTCCACGCTTGTTTTTCTCAGCATTTATGGAAGCAAACCAAGTGTGTCTTTGTTTTGTCATGAACACTCCTTTCATCCCAGAATTCAGTGGTTTCGGGCAAGCCCCACTCCAAAGGTGAATGAAATCATTCAAGCGGTCATACAGTCTTCATTTATGAACAAATGAGTTGTTGTGGAGCGTCGTTGACTCAGCTCAGTGTGGAGCTGTAATAGGATGCCACCTTTTTATCATCTCCGCTGGCTGCTCCATTGTCAGCTGGAGAACTGGAAAGATGAAGTGTTAGGAAACAACAGCCGATAAAGTCTGTGAGCTCGCACGTCTGCAGAAGAGTTCAGAGGCAAAACAGTTTCAAACATTAAACACATTTAAACGCCAGAAAGTTATTGAGTTATTCCATTCTTCAAGTGGTCATGTAAACAGAATAGTCAGCAGTTATTTAATATCAAGAGATCAGATTGACAGTGCAGACTTATTACCAAATACCTGATGTTTTCTGGCATGTATTTATGGTTGTTCAGTTTATTATTTGGTTTTCATCTGTGCATGTTTATATTTAAATACAAAACACAAGATTCAAGTCATGGAAAGTGTAGTGTCTATAGCAGCGCCCCTATCAGGGTACAAATGAAGGACAGCAGACATGATCAAATAGTAAATGGTGTGTACTTATATAGCACTTTATTACCTTCTTAACACATTACAGAAGTTTTAAAATCGCTGCAGTGGTGTTTCAGGATTGATTTTTAAATTCTCTTAATGGTTTATAACTGTTTTTATGGTCTTGGGCCTTCTTATTTTGCTGAGTTGCTTCTTAGATATAAACCCTCGCGGACCTTGAGGTCCTCCGGCACTGGCCTCTTGGTTGTCCATCATTACGGTCTTCACCTCTGGGACGTCCTGCCGGAGAGCAGAGCTGCAGAGACCATCGAGGCTTTGAGAAGAGGCTCAAGACTCACCTTTATAACCTTTTTGCAGTTAATGAATTTTATCTTTGCTTATCTTTTTTAAAATTTCTATGTGAATCAATTTACAATTCATTTATAAACTCATTTATTATTTGAATCTACTAACCATGTTTTTACTATCGTCATATTTATATTATTTATGTATATCTTATTGTTTTAATGCTTTTTATTTATTTCAAGCTCCAGTGTTTCCTCACGGGGGTCCTCAGTTTTGGGGTTGTTGCTGCGGTGCCTGTTCTTATTGGGGCGGCTGGGGTCCAGCTCTGTAGAGCGGGACCTGTGCTGCCCTGTGCTGGGCGGGCGCTGCGGCGATGCCCCCCGTGGTCGGGTCGGGCCTTGAATAAATGGATCCTCGTAATATCGTTTGTACACAGTAGTACCAGGCCAGATTATTTCTTTAGATCTGCAGGTTTTGTTGTTAAGGGTCATATTGGGGATTGGGGGTGGGGGGGGGGGGGGGGGGGTCATTTTGTGTTAATGTCCTGTTTTCTATCCATGAATTTGTTTTTAAACACTCTGTGTTTTTCGCGTTTTTAATATGCATTTTATTTTCTTTTAGGTTTGGTGCTTTGTGCTTTGTGTTTTGGTCAAATGAAAGGCCCTATACAAATAAATAAAGTTTGAGTTCAGAAGGCCCAAAGCGCTTGACAGTCACAGTCCCATTTACACACACATTTACACACTGTGGCCAAACATCAGCGCAAACCATTGACAGTAGAAATAATTGACTCAGCAACTAGGGCTGGGAATCTCAGTGTAACTCATGATACGATGCAATTCACGATACAAGACTCATGATACCGATAGTATATCAGTATGGCAAACATTGCAATAATCAATATATTACCTTGGTAGTTATGATATTTAACTACTTTTAAAACAAATTAAAATTAATTTTTTTGAATGATTTAAAACACAATATATTCATTTAATGTCCTTTCCAACATTAAAATAAAACTAACAATAAATATGACTGTGTCTTTATGATAATAACATATATTTTAAGGAAAAAAATAAACAAATCTTCAACTAAGAACTAAAATGCAGAGAATATCAAATGGCCGCCTCACTTCAAAGAGCAATAAATGTGGAAATAAAAATTCACAATGCTGCATTTTCAAACATTTTGCATTTTATGTCAGATGATTTATTATTATTGTGACATAATTTTAATGTTCAGTCTGTTAATGATTGTTCCTTATTTTACAGTGCCTGTATCCATATTCATTTTGCACTCCTTTTATTAAAATTTCCTGCACTTTGCTTTGATAATCAACATTTCATTCTCGTGCTCCACATGTGTACCGCTAGAATATTCTCCTGTTGGATCAATAAACCAGCTAGACGTCTCACTTGGACTATCATTTTTTAGTGTTCCCATTAAAGTATGAAATCAAAAACAGAACCAACAGATAAAGAACAATTAAATTCAGTATTTTTAAGATTTCTGACACTAAAGGCACCAGAAGTAGTTTGTATAGTGGTGTCACGATCATTTATCTGGCAACTTTTGTGGACAATTAAGTGAAACGAGCCAAAAAAAAAGGATGTTTTTTTTTTTCTATAGCAGTTCCTGAACACAGGACTATTTTCATGAGCGCAAGCATACCTCTGCGTGCACGTGCAGTAAGAGCGCAGTAGTGGTTCCACGTGCGCACAGAGATACAGGAGCACACATGGAGTTTGATTCGTGAACGTGGGAGACTTTTGGTTGAAATATAACGTTATAAAAGTTCCATAGGCTTCTATCAAGAAATAGACAGTTATCACCTCGTCATTTTATTTTATTTTTTTTAATTCCAATATATTCAAGTTATAAACTGACCATTCAGAAGCCTCAGTAAAAGCATGTGATGCCTGTTGTCCCCACCTCTAACAGAGGTAAGGCGTTACAAATGGGAGACATCAACACCTGACATGTCAAGTAATATAAACGGTCAATGACATTAACCTATAACCACCAGTCGGAAGGGCGGGAACAGATCCTGCGATCTTCCGATCAGAGGTTGACCGCTCTACCTCAGCACCACGTGTGTTAAACATTTCAGCTCCCACGTTATCAAAGAACATGCTATTACTGTTGGTACCATGCTTACCAAGAACAGACCTGCTGAGGTTTCAAAGTAAGAAGAAGTTTCAAACATGAGTCGTTCTGTCCATAAGTTTAGTATGATGTCAATGAAGGTTCTCATTTATCAAGATGACGTTGTCTTAAAGTTCAGTCATGGCATCTGAACCCTGATCCTGAAACAGGATCGTAGTGTGAGGTCAAGTAATCAAAACTCTGAACTACACCTCAATGTAAGCTAGAAAAGGAAAGGGTTGAACTCAAGTGGATATCCCAAATGAGTCTTTACCAAGGCATCGTCTTACACTAGGAGGAGGACAGACAAAGTCTCTCTCCAAAGACAGAAACAGGAACATTGCCATGTCATACATTGCTGGTAGGGGATTTTTGTCAAACATCAAATACAAACCTATGTCAAACCTGGCAACACATTCAGACCGAAGTTGGTTCACTCATAAGACCTCACACCCAAAAAAAGCAATGTAGTGTGTAGAGTCCAGTGAAGAATGCTCAGAGCTGTACATTGGAGAAACTAAACAGCCGTCACACAAGAGAATGTACCGACACACCAGGACCAGTTTCTGCTGGTTATTCACACTTAAAAGACAAAAGGCTCATTTGCAAACCAAAAAGTACAGATTCTTATCAGAGCAGACAGATGGTTTGAAAAAGAGGTCAGGGAAACAATGCACGCACACTTAAACCTTCCCTCAACAGCCGGAGGCCTCAGATAAAATTTGTCTCTTGTTTTCCGTACTGCCCTTTTATATGTTCCAAAGAACAAAACACCAGCGCAGCACCACACCCAACATGGGCTACACTGGATTCTCTTCTTTGTTCCCCTGAACTAGTCATCCAGTTGTAGGAAATGGGTACCAAGATGGATTAGATAGATGGGCCCGACACCAGTCAGACTGACGAAGCCACTTGGATGAGTGGTGAAATGTTGAACATTTAAGCCCAAATGTCATGCAGGACTCAACTTTAAGACTGGTTGTGTAATGTCAATCAGACTTCTGCAAAGATGTGTAGAATAGAAGTTTCTGATTATCACATTGTTCATTTTGCCAAAAGTCGATATGCTGAAATCTCTTCCAGTACTCTCATCTTTAAAGCATTCAAAATAGCTTATTATTATAAACAAGACAAATGTGGCATGAATTCTACTTTCACTGACTGAGCAGCAAAGTATGCGAGTGTGATGGGCTGGCAGTGGCTCAGGTGGTTGAGCAGGTCAGCCAATAATGGAAGGTGTGCGGTCCACTCCCTGCTCGCCCCATGCAACTGTTGTTGTGCTTTTGGGTAACACAACTGTTTCTTCAGTGTGGCTCCACTGGTGTGTTCACGCATATGAATGTCCCGGTAAAGGGAGGGGCTATAGACATGTACTGGAAGCCGCGCCTCCCATCAGTCTGCCCGAGGTCAGCTGTGACTATATCAGTAGCTAAACATCACCAAGTATGAATGAGGAATGAACGATTAAAAGATACACATTGGAAGCACTTTGAACATCTGGAAAAGTGCATAAAAATCCAGTACAATATTATTAAATATTAAAGGGAATGCTGAACTTTACATAAGGAAAATGTTTGATGGTATTCCAAATAGCATTTCTCTGGCCATTAGAGTGTTTTGATTGGACTAGCTGTTAAAAATCCCTAAAATATTACCACTCCAACTGCAGAGTTTTGGGTTCTTGGAGGTCCATACGATTTCTGTAGCGAGACACATCGTCAGTTGTGTACCTCAGCATCATATAGGGTTTCAGCCATTTATCCCGAATACACCCTCCTCTGAGGTAGGCCCACCACAGGTTGATCAACCCTGGGCATGTGTCCCGCTGTTATTTGGTTGTTTTTGCTGTCCAGCTGAGGTAACTCCTCTTCAGACACCGGCTTGCCCTCTCAGTGGTGTTGGTCAGCTCGATAATGGCCTGTCTATGTGACCTTCCTCTGATTCTGACCTCTCTGAGGAGCTTAGCTGTTGTACTAGCTACAAAGCCCCTGCCCCCCACCTCCCCTGGACGAACCCGGATTTTCCATTTTCTGTCCTTTGCCTCAGCTAGCAGGTAGCATAGTTTCTCGCGTTCATATTCCTCATCAGGAATCCTCTCAATGAACTGTCAGCTCTATGATATACACTACTCAGCAAGAGTTTGACCAAAGGACGAGTCTGGACGCAGTGTGGTTTTTGCAATCTCTGAGGGGAAGATGAGTCTCTGATCTAGGTCGACTTGCATCTGCCAGTCCCTGGCTGCATTCAGAGGGGTCAGCTCAGGGTACGAGGGAATAATCCTCCGTCTCTCCCCTTTGCGAACAAATGGTGATGGGAGTCGGTGACTCTCCCGGCTCTTGCAGGGTTGGGCGTTGATGTACACTCTCTAGCACTCTAGTGGGTTGGCTCGACATCTCAGCACCTGGTTGTGTCTCCATGTATATCTACCTTGTGTGAGTCTCACCACCGGGTCTTTGGAGTCTGAGAAGGACATGTCAAGCCTTACTTTGGCACTCTTAAACTCCTCAGCTAGATTAGGGACTGGTAGAGAGTGGCCAGAATAATGCTGAGTTTGACAGATGTTTGATAAACATGTTACTACATTGCAGCAACTGTTCCAACGTTTTTGTAGCTATGAGGGCTGAATTTTAACTTTATATAGAAAATTTAATTAAAACATGGCCCCATCCTATGCGTCTTTTGCAGTTTGACTGTTTTTTGTGATTCTGTTTTTCCCCCCAACATTGCATCGCATCGTTCTGCGTTCTGATTGGCTGTTTAGAAGCAGTGTCAATCAGTCTCCTCCATGTCTTAAGTCTTTGTTGCCGTCAGATCTCTGTTTACATTCTATAATACTGGACTTATTTTTTTATGAAGGCTTCAACTTCGAGAGTGAGAGAGAAAAGTGTGAAAATGTTCATGTCTGAGAAAAGAGGATAAAATATGCAGCGATCTTTATTTGAAATGAGCTTTGTTGGTTCATGTTTGGAACATTTATAAAAATAAAAACTATTTTTCAATCCAGGATTTAGACATTGAATTTCTTGGTTCCTATAACTGACATTTGGGGTTCTACAGCCTTGACGCAAACTTGATATTTGTAAAAATGAAGCTGACTAATTTTCAATTTTTGTCTTTGTTTACTTAAAACCCAACTTCTTCTATAAACAAAGAAACATTGCATACAAGAAATTATTATCCTTACCAAATAATTTATGGAATCATTGTGGGCACAAAATAGCTGTAAATTGGTTTTATTTTAGATATTTTTGTTGAATAAATAAAAACTTTGTTTAACTCACAGGGATTTAAAAAATAAATAAATCAATTCCTAATTTATTTGTAGTTGACCTTAAATTTGAATTGGGAATTTGTAACTTAAAGTCAATATAGTGTTTTTTGGGATGACACCCCGCCCCGTAGTCTTCTCAATGATTGTGTTTCACATTGAGCAACTCTCCCAGTCTCATTACATCCTAAGCAGTTATTTCACCGTAACCTTTTAAGGACCTTATCTTACGGCAGTTAGACGGCTCAGAGTAGTTAAAGGGTAACAGCGTGTACCCAAGTAATATTTGGCAAGCATGCGCTTAGGTTGCCGTGGTTACAGTTAGCATTTGCCCATCAGATTGTGAGCCATTGCTGCCGTTAATGGAAACGTCACTGTAGATCTCTAGTGTTGGCTAGTTCATACTCTGTCTTCTAGACAGGTACTTTGGTGCAGACTGTACACAAATGCAAACACACACAACTCAGGCACTAGAGATGGATGCACCAAATTACTTACGGAGAAAAAAATAGTCAAGTCGTATAATCCAAAAGTTACATAAACTGTATCAAATTAAACAAATATTCTTATTAGTCCTTTTCAATTTTTAAAGTTTGTAATTGAATGATAAGTAATGACTATACTGATCCAGTTAGTGAAACAGCAGCACCTTGGAGATTTTCTTTACATGTTAGAAGAATCACTTCAACCCAGTCCCACAACTGGACTTAGGCGTGTGTGTGCATGTGCATGCATGTGGGCGTTTGGCAGTTTACCTGGCACAGCTTGGCCCGGTTCAACTTCTCTTTTGCCAGAGCACGGTCACACCAGACATAAAGGCTGAATCCGAACTCTTCCCCTACCCCCCCAATTGGGGCATTTGGAAGGGTGTCCTGAGTAGTTTTTTTTTAAGGGATAACCATTAGGGCTGCCATAATGACTATTTTAGTAGTCGACTAATCACAGATTACTTTTTCCGATTCTATACAGGTCGTACGCAAACTGGATGTAAAACACACATCTTAACCATCATTAGATTTAAACGAACTAAGATAAAGTCAATAAAGATGATAATTTATTAAAACTTTAACAAACCATGCACCTTGTTTCCTTCATTTGTTTCTGACATTAAAACAAGACTTAAACCAGGGGTGTCCAAAGTCTGTCCTCGAAGGCCGGCCTCCTGCTGGTTTCCTAGTAATTCGGACTCATCTGCTGTTGATTACGTGGATCAGGTGTGTTTGGTCAATAAGGAGCTTCACTGGCTGGTTGGCTGGAACACATGTAGGGCACCGGCCCTCGAGGACCAACTTTGGACACCCCTGACTTAAATCAAACGAGATCGACATCTTAAACAATGAACTATTTTTCACAAAAGATAAAGATTTGGTCTCACTGATTCAAATATAACTGAAGTCGATTTTATAACTGTTTTCAACTTCACGACACTCTGATTCTATAGAATTCCAACCTGCCCGATGTTCTTGGCTGTGGCAGGAAAGTTAGCATTTCTACATATCTTGCAGAAAGACTTGATCTCTCATGAGAACAGATGTTCCTTCAGCAGACATTTTATTCCAATGGGGTAGAGGTTGGTCAGTTTGAGGAAACACCC
This sequence comes from Oryzias javanicus, assembly GCA_003999625.1. Taxonomy (NCBI): domain Eukaryota; kingdom Metazoa; phylum Chordata; class Actinopteri; order Beloniformes; family Adrianichthyidae; genus Oryzias; species Oryzias javanicus. The sequence continues at coordinate 2,757,789 of CM012459.1, forward strand.
CTCATTTTCACTGTACCATCATAGAGGATCATCTGTTTTAGTTTTGTTTGCGCTAATGTTAGCTTAGCTAACGATGATCCCTCTTCATCGTTATCATACTCAGCCACAACGTGCTTCCACTTCATGAGTTCATTACTGTAGTGCTGCTGTGGAATACAAGTTCTGCCTTGCAGATATTTCATTGGACACTTTCGTCTTTTTAAGCTCCATCAGCGTGTTGTTATGTTACCCGAGCATTCCTATGACTTCTTGTGACATCACTACTGACCCGGATTAGCACTACTGTGTACATGTGTGTCAAAGACAATGGCAGACATGGCATCAGAAAGCGTGCACCGTAGTTTTGAGATAAAATTAAAAATTAAAATAAAGAAAGAAATGACTAATCAACTATTAAATTAGTTGACTATTTTAATAGTTGATCAAATCATGGCAGCCCTAGTAACCATAGCTGCAGATCATATTTGTGATGTGGAGAATACACTGGGCGTGCCACAAGCTCCATGCTCCTCTTTGCTTTTTAAATTTCAGATAAAAACAACACAATCATAACTAAAATACCACTGAGAACATTTTCAAAATACATCAAAAGATGATTGGAAATGGTGTATACTTGTATAGAGCCTCTCTACGTTCTTCGAAGGCCCAAAGCGCTTGACAGTCACACACTGATGGTGGCTCCCGGTCAGGAGTCGACCGCCCTACTGCTGCTCCACTATGGAGTTATTTTGGGGCCACAAAGATTTGAAACCCAAATAAAACATTTTGAAAAACATCTGGGTGTTTGGCCAAAAAAAAATGTAAAATGTCTGAAACTTTTTGTTTTTCTAAAATAAACGTAATTATTTACAGCTTCAAATGTTCTGTTTTTTAGGTTTAAAAACTTTTTTTTTTTTTTACTTTCAATTCTTTTTTTTTTCGTTTTGTCCCTCATGTTTTGACCCCAGCGGATGTATTTAACGTAATGTTCCGTTTGCTTAACAAGGCTTATCACAGTTCTAGGAGTCAGTGAATGTACCGGGACTGAAGTTACCACCCTCATCGATTTTGATTGGTCCTCTGTGTTAGTCCCACCCCAACGCGCCACCACGAGGCCAAAAGCTTTGAAACTGAAACTTTCAGATTCAAAAACAGAAAAAAAAGATTTGAAACTGAAAAAAAAAAATTTGAAATTGAAATTTTGAGTTATGAAACCTAAAAAACAGAACATTTGAAGCTGAAAATATTTACGTTTTCTTTTAGAAAAGCAAAAAGTTTTAGACATTTTCCTTTTTTTTTTGGCCAAACACCAATAGTTTTTTGAAAATGTTTTCTTTGGGTTTCTAATTTTTATGGCCTCAGAATAGCTCCATACACCACAGCCATGGTCATAAGTTGACTGGTGTAGTGAGAAAACACACACAACTATCTAATTGATTGAATACCTTTCTTTTAGTTTTAATCTGTAGGAATTAGTTTAAAAACGAGTTAAAATAGGAGTCCTGATAAATGGAGTCTTATCTCCAGAGGCAGATCATCCCTCAGCAGAAAGACCTTTGTTATAAAAAGCTTACTTCAACCTTGACTTTGGAACAGCATTTACCATCGTTATCATGTTCCCATGGAAGGTTACTTGCTTAATGACTTTAAAACTTCCTTTTAGCTCAAACTAAGGTGTTGACCCACATTGCTTGGTTGAAAGTTTCAGAGAGATCAGCAGGTAGAGATTCAAAATAAAGATTCACGTGGAATCTCAGGTCTTTCTTAATCTCCTCTATTCCTGAACTCCCATAGATTTCCAATCTCAAGAGTGTAATAGACCCTATCCAGCTGTCAAATGGAATGAAGACGACCATGGAGAGAATTTACATCTGAACAGCAAATAATCAGGTTCGCTCACCCATTAAGACTGAGGAGCATCACTGAGCGATCAAGTTTGGAACCAGTTTAATATGCATGTTTATATCAGCCAAAGGCTTTTGACTACAGCAACACCACCATGTAGGCATTTCTCATGCTAGGTCTTGTCTGTTTTATTACCTGTAAATCCAAACTGGAAAGCATTTTTTGCCATTTTTGTGTTTACTTCTCAGACTACGCCCTGTTTCCCTCCGTATTTTGATACAGATCTCCATTTTTAATCGTTCTGCTCCACAGTGACAGTGAAGCATTACAATGGCCCCTGATGAGCTGAGCTCTTAGCTGATACATTTCAAATTCCTGCTCCTGTTGGCGCTTCCCTCTGTTTGACGTAACTGATGATTAAACACGTTTGTAATCCCAAACAAGCCTGCCTAATTCTCCCTGAATAACTGTTATGTTCCTGCGCTGTTGACACCTGTTCTGCTGTGGGTGTGAAGGTACATCTGTGTGAAAGGCAAATGGAGGGAAGACTTGCAGAGACAGATATGTAAGTCAGATCAGAGACAAATGGAGGCATGAGCACGAACGTATGCTGATGATGAGCTGGCTTAAGCCTATCAGTAAATCAGAGAGCTTCAATTCAACTCTTATTTTTGGAAAGATCAGAACAAAGGTACAGCGCTCGCTTTCATTACTGTTTTCAGCTAAGTGCTTTCTCATCACTGGTTATCAATGAAAGCTCATGAAGCACTTTAAGATCCATTTTGCTTCGTTCTCACTGGTAAAATTCAGGATGTGGGTAGTTTTTGCTTCTGCCACTGAGCTTGATGTTTGCGTTCATACTAATGGAAATGGAGTGAAAGGGCAGCTCTGAGGAAGTGCAGTGGTGTTTACTCCATGCTTCTTTCACATTGAGGGCCCTATATGGTGTTAGAAAACAAGTCTTTTAACCCTTTCACGTTGAAGTTTTAGCTTCAGTGTTGACTGTCTTTCGTCTTCTATCACTTTTCAACCATTAAAGACCCTCTCTAGTGAAAGTTGTGTTTTACGCATGTTCTTGTAGCGTTTTCTGATGATAGAGGATATAAATAAAGAAATAGTTGCATTTCTGAGTATTTTTTTCTTCAAATTGTAATAAAACAGGAGCAGATGAAAAAATGCTGTTTGAAAAAGCTCGTAGTTTTAACGCACAAATTACAATCAGCAGTTCCACAAACTCCATTCTGATGCATCCACCTGTAGACAATTAGATCCATGAACATCTTTGTTTGTCTCCTTCAATCAGCTGATTGTAGCACAGTGCAAAATATATGTGAAGCTGCTTTTCTCCCCGTCTGAATCAGCTGATTAACGTTGATTGCATAAACCACATGTGTGAGAGTCAAGGCCCGGGGGCCGGATCCGGCCCTCCAGATCATTTTATTTTATTGGTATTAATGGCCCTTTGTTAACTTGAGCTTATTTCTAACTTGTATAATTTTGACAAAATATATTTTTAGGAAAAGTAAAATATTTAGTTATGGTTTTAATGTTTAAATTGATTTAAACATTTGTGTATGTATGTGTATATATATATATAATATATATATATATATATATATATTTTTTTTTTTAATTTAAATGTTTTCTTTTTAGAGCAGTTGCCATCTTTACTCAGAGCGCTTCTCTGTGGGCAGACGGCATCAAAGTGATGTAGGTTTTTTTTTTTCCCTCCATCACCTCCTGACTCCCACTACCTGCAGACGGGCAACACGAGCCGATGACCTCCATGCCGGCATGCAACGTGTCAAGCCACATCTTTTTTATCCGCAGCCTTTGCTGCCTCTTTCTTCTTCCCTCTCATCCCTCACAGCATGTGCTGGTGCTGCTGTCACTGCAGTCAGTCTGGTGCTGCACACATGCTCCTGTGAGCTATCCGCTTTGTTCTCGTCTGCTTTTATTGCTGATTTACATGCAGTGTTAAACGTTGCACCGATAAGAGCGCAAGAATCCAATTTGAAAATAAAACAAATGTAAAAAGTCTTAGTGCAAACAGATACATAGAAATGAAAAGCCTTCATGTTCTGTGTTACACACTTGCAAGTCTCTCTGTCTATAAACAACCAAAAGAATTTACACATACACACCTAAAGAAGTGGTTCCCACGGCAACCAGTGTAAACAAGGGAAATCTCCTGACATCCCTTCCGACTTCCAAGGGATTACGCTCACGCATCTTAATCCACTTTTAATTTCCTCTCTCCCCACTAAGTCATTTAAGCTTTTTTGACCAAACGCTTAAGTGAAAACATCTACACTGGAAGCTAAGTGGAATAAACAGAGTAAGAATCAGAAAAATATATGGAAACATGACCAAAAACAAGCTGATCTGTTGCAGAAGCTTTTGATGTTTCATCTAATCTGATAAGACCTCCTCTGCATGATTTAAAAGAATGCAGGCAGATAGAGATCGGAGGTGATTCGTCTCTAGTGTGTGTTGTGTTTCATCTCAGTGTTGTGACTCAATGCTGAATCCTAGCAGCAGCATGGATTCATGACTTGTTTCTACATGCTCCACATTTAACTGGAAATGTTTTTTTCAGGAGCAGCTGATTAGGGCCTTGGTACCAGGAATCTCCTCTGTGTTCTGGGATGAGGTCCTTGGCTCTGGGGTTTGTGGATGAGGTCACAGGAGGAAAGGGGAGGATGGATGTTAGGCTGTCTAGGGTTTGATCTGGCTGCTCTGTAAGAGGATAATCTTTGGTCAAGTGGTGCCAAGTCTAATTGAATAACGTCTTGTTTTGAACAAAGGTCACCTTTACAGCAGTGTTCCTCAAGGTTCTATTCAGAAGTCTTCAAAAGTTTACAACTTTTGAGTTTTTTATTCTCTATTGTTGTCACAGAGCAGGAAGACGGCTGGTTCCAAGTACAGCAGGTTTATTAACATAGCTAAAAGTCCACAAATTTAACTCAGGGTCAGGCGGGCTGAAGTCAGCAACAAGCATGGGAGCATAAGAGAGAAACCAGAGTGGTCCAGGCAAGGGTCGGGGCAGGCGGCAAACTAGCAGAATCAAAGACGAATCAGGATCAGCTAAACAGGTGATCAGGTTAAGAGGAAATGCTTGGTATGCAGGCTGAGTGGCACAAACAGTACTTCACACTGAGTGAGGCTCTGAGCAGTGCTGAAGTGTTGAGTGGGTGATTAAAAAATGAGAGACAACTTAGTGACATCCAGGAGTCGTGGGCTGGGGCTGCTGGGTGATGAAGTGCAGTCAGTACTGTGGAGACGCTCCCCCCAGTGACCAGAGGGGGAGACAGAGTTCTAATTCCTGACAATTACTATGTAACAAGGATTACTGACTGTAAAATAGTTGGGGTTCCCTCATGCCATCGTTGATTTGGAAACGTAACTTTAAAGTGGAATCAGTCCCTATGAAGGCATGGCAGCTCGCTCCAGAAGGACAGGCCTTGAGTTATTAAATTATCCACAAGTACACAGAAAAGTGGATGGAATGACCTGCCCTGACCTTACTTCGTTTAGTTATATCAGCTAAATTAGCAAAAGATCCCTGACTGCAACCCTGAAAGTCCCACAGACAAAAGGAAAAACCTGTGTTGTTTTCAAGGACAGACTTTCCAGGACTGTTAGTGCGGTGGGAGCGTTCCCTCATTTCTCATTCTCCTTTTGTGTACTCACTCTCCCGCTAGCTTACAGCCCCTCACACCCCCAACCTACTGGTACAACAAAAATAGTGAGCGGTATCGGAGCCATCCAGCCGTACGGTTTAGATCCAGCTTCCAGCTCAGAGGAGAACATGGATCTAAGGTATGGAGCTTGTGACCCATCCTCTGTACGTCAGTGCTACAGGCTTTTTACAACTTCATATTTTTGTCTGCTGCCAATTCACAACAATTTGAATAAAGTAAAACTCAGAAACGTAAATTTAGGACTATTTTTCTTAATAATTGTCTTCCATCATGAGCAAATTTCTAGAAAAACATGTTAAAAACACCAAAAACCTAATTTTCTTTGGAATGTGAGACTGTAACATAATTGACAAGTAAGTAATTCAAATGACAAGTGGCTTTGATTTTTTTTTAATTAACCCTCATGTACAAACATGTTTATCACTTATCTAAGACATAGTCATCCTCACATGAAGGTGGAGAAGGATGTCCCAAACAACCAAGATGCCACGCTTTCTGACTGTGTCATTGTTTCATGAGGCGGATCGTCTCCCAAGAATTGTGGCTGTTGTGAGATTCCAAGAGCAGGTCAAGCATCATTAAACGTCCCTCCTTTAAGAGCTGTTGTTGGTGGATGCGCACACTTTAGCGCAGAAATACATTTGGTTGAATATTTTTTTTGCAGAACGCTTCAGTTTTGTCTCATCATTCTCTGCTTATGACGATCGGATTGGATAAAAGTTTGAGGAATCGAAACGTCTTGGAATTGTCCAATTCAACTGTGAAAATAATTGTACAGTGTGAACTCCCTTGTAGTCTGGCATTAACATTTAGAAAATGAATGTATTTCCCTGAAGTTCTGCTGTTGTCAGTAGCTGGTAATACTGGTTGAAATCTGATTAGATACAGTCAGAGGAATCCTATCAGAGGATTTGGATTGTAAGGAAAGAAGGAAGTTTGAGCTCATGGTGAAAGAAAATGTTTTTAGAGATGTAAATCTGTTCATTCTTATTTCTTACTGCTATGTATTTAACTAACAGCTGTTTTTATTAAACTGGCGTACATAAAAACAAGGTGTCAATCTTCTGAGAGCCTCAGATGTTTGTTTAAACTTGTTTGCATTGGTATGCAGACACAACCTTAGCAGACCCTCTCTCTATGCAGATGACACAGTTCTGTACTCTGTTGGTCCCTCTTTGGACGTTGTGAAAAAACAGCTCCAACATAGCTTTAACAGAATTCAACTTTTCTTCTCCAGACTGCACCTAAAGTTAAATGTAAACAAGACAAAAATCATGTGGTTTGGAAAGAAGGGTCATCTACCACCAAACCCCCCCTGTATCACCACACTCGATGGGACACCTATAAATCAAGTCACAAATTACAAATATCTTGGCATCTGGTTAGATGATACATTATCCTTCTCAACCCATATTCACCATCTGCAGTCAAAGGTTAAATCTAAAATAGGTGCTCTGTACAGAATGCGCTCCTCCCTCACCTTCTCTGCTAGACAAATACTGGTTCAAACAACCATCCTGCCCATTCTTGATTTTGGTGACGTTATTTACAGATCTGCTAGTAAGCAGTTGCTGCAAAAGCTGGACCACCTGTATCACTCTGCTATTCGATTCATAACAAATGCTCCGTTCAGAACTCACCACTGTACACTTTATTCATCCGTGAACTGGACTTCATTATCCACCCGCCGAAAATGTCACTGCTACTGTTAATTTATAAAACTCTACTTGGTCTTTCTCCACCCTATCTGCACCACCTCTTACATACCTCATCCTCTGTGTACAACACACGCACTTCAAAGCTGTTTATTGTTAAGAGTCCCAAAATGCAGTTCTTCTGTTGGTTCTGTATTGTTTCAATGTGCTGCAGCCAGAGACTGGAATGACTTACAAAAAACTCTGAAATTGGACGCTTTTATATCAATAGCAGATTTTAAAAACCATCTTAATGACTATTTAAAAGATGAATGTTTTTGTTTCTCATAGTAATGATTTTAGGGTATTTTATTTTATACTGTTTTTTGCGTCTGATTCCTTTCTGTTTTTATTCTATTTTTATTTTCTTAAATCTCTTAACCTCTTTCCTTTTCTCAAAAGGTCTTGCCTTTTGCCAGGCCACAGTTGCAAATAAGAATGTTGTTCTTAATCTGTCCTGCCTGGATAAATAAAGGTTAAATAAAAAAATAAATAAAAAAAATAAAAGACCCAACAGGAACGCCCAACTCATAACTATAGTCATTTTGTGATTGGTCGTAAAATGTCAGATGTCACCTGTAGGATTCTGAATGGTAAAAACAGAGTCTAGAGTGGGAAAGCCTCATTGGTTGGTGCTTTTTCAATCCTGGAGCTGGAGGAAGTAGCCTGGGAGAGGGAAGTCTGGGCATCTTTGGTTAGACTGCGGCCCCTGCAATCTGGTCCCAGATAAGCTGAAGAGAATGGATGGATGGATGGATAGATGGATGGATGGATGGATGGATAGATGACTCTTCTTCTTCTCAGCATCAGCTGAGTCTTCAATATGCAGTTTTTGGAGTTGTTGTGGTGCTATCGAGTATTCTACTATTGTTTTTTGGTATTTCTATTGAGTGTAAATGCGACTTCTGCCTCCCAATTTTAAACACCGCCGCATGAAAAACGTGCATTTAGTTGATCACAAGGTGGCATTTTAGATATGTGACGGGGTGTTTGGGCGGACAAAGTAACGTGAGAGTTCTGTTGGGTTCGCTTAGGAGTCCTCTGAACTGTAAATCAAAACATATGTTGCTTTTTAATGCACGTATTCGAGCTTTACTTAAAAAAATGAGAAAAGTTAAAACTATTGAATGCAAATTACCCCCCCCCCCCCCAACACACACACAAATACTCACACCTCACAATTGTTTATTTTTTACTATTATTTTATTTTCAAAGTTGGTCTTTTTAACACTTGGGTGAATGGTAATTGGTCCTTTTCTGAACCCCCACCATCACCACCACCACCCCCCCGCTAATGGTCATTTGTGGAAATGCAACATGTCAGACTCTTAGGTTTTCCTTTATCTTGTGCAACAGAAAGCGAGAGCTCGATCATAACTCTACCTCCACAGGTTGCTCCGTAGCCAATTGGGATATAAGCGACATTTGGTCCATTACTACCAGCTGTCTGTTGGGCTGAACCAATTTGTCCCCATAATCAACACTGCTAATTAGAATTTGTAGAACACCACAGACAGGATTCCCTGTTGTCTTTGATTTTTCTGACCAGAATGTAACATCCTTAGCCACCTATTAAAATGTGTAGAAAGGATTTACAATGATATATACTTTTAAACTCTAAGAAACAATTAATATATTATGTTGCCACCAAAAACTGTCCTTTGACTATACATAGTCATATCTTGACATATGTTACTCTCATCTATCAAGGTGATGTCTTGAAGATGTAATCTGGTTTTCTTGACATGTTTCATCACTATAAGTCCAGATGCCATGACTCCACTTACAGACATTTAGTCGATGTAGGAAAAATTGAAGCACAACTTTTTAGGGACTGTTTACATTCTTGTTAGGGGCGTAACAGTTTACAACAGGATTCAGAGTCGATTTTGATCAATTTTGAACGATCCGATTCACCCGCCAAGAATCGATCCAGAACATCTTGATCCAAACTTCCAGCAGTGTGACTCAGATCAATACCTGCTACTGAACAATGCAGCTGAAGTTTTCCAGATTCTTGTGAACAAACAAACAAGTAAACGAGAAAGACATTCACATTTTAGTTTGGTAAAGTTGTTTTTCCACATCAGAATAATCATTATTAGAACATTCTAGCACACTGTACGGTCACATGACTTTGATCAATTCAAAGACTGGAATGATGGTTGATCAGTTTCTGCTGCATCACGTGTGTGTCTGCTGTGATGGTCATTTATAGGTTATAGTCAAATAAACATACTATGTCTCAATCCAAATAGTATTTCCCAAGATTGATATAATCGATTTATTTTGTTTAGAATCTATTTTATATTTGCTACAGATCAGTTTCTCAAACTTATGTACAAAGGCACACAGGTCATGGTTACCTCTCGAGTTACAGGTTAGATTCAATAAAAGACAAAGTTAGATTGACTTAAAAGGACATGAAATATTCAGAAAACCTAGATTTAGAACAAAAGTGTTGGAGAGATCTATTTAAGTATACGGTCCTAACATATAGAATAAACTGGATAAGGACATTCAAGATACAAAAACAATTGTTGCCTTTAAAAGTGTCATTAAGAGGGAGATGTCAAGCAACTGTGGAAAAATAATTTCATAAAATGTATGTAGTTAATGCAACCGGACCTAGTGTAGGCAGATAAAATATGTTTTCTCATTTCTTCTCCTTTTAATTATTATCTGTTTTATTAGCATTATTTCAATGTATTGTTACTAAATGAAATAAAAAAAATTGACAGATCAATCTGGTTAAATCTCAGAGATATGCAGTCAAATGACTGTTACACTCCTCTTTCCTGTTAAAGCAAACCTCAAATTTCATGACCTTTGTTGACAAGCTGCTGTCTTTTAAAGTTCTCACGCATTTCTCCTTTAGTTAAACACTCACTTTGTCTGTTCTTTGTATTATCATTAAAGCAGCTTTAATTTGAACAACATTTCTCTGTCAGATCTCTGAATTATGAATGAAAGGATTACATCAACGGCTAATCAGTGGTTTAATCTAACTAAACAGTTTCTCCAATCCGTAAATGTGTTCTTTAATTCACTTTTGATTCATGGTTTGGACAGTAACCTGTGAAATAATGCACTCGTATCTCTGAGCCTCTGTGTCCGCCACACACCTTTTGGGTACAAATATAAACACAGGCATCTCTGAATCTCCTGCGTGACAGTTTGGCTCTAGATAGCAGCTTGTTATGGCTACATGGTGGTGAGAGGAAGAGATCTGTTTTCTTCCAGTTTAGTTTTCACTAAATGACCCTGCTCATCTTTGATAAACCAGCATAGATCCAGTCATGACTGGAATCTGATGTGAAAGTCTGGTCCTGGATGGGTTTCTCTGCCTGTGGTTTTGGTTGTGGAGGGGAGCCCACTCTTTACCTTTTATGGACTTTGGGATGGACGACACTGTCAGGACGTTCAGAGCAAACCCGTGTTTAAGTGAGTTTTGTGGATTGTCATCTTAATTGCATACACGGCTGTTGAAACATTTACTCTCAGCGCTCTCTTGTCCTCGTCTTCATCTTTTGCTATGGGAGCCACAGTGAGAATAGACTATAATTGGCTCTTAATTGCTGCCGTGGCAACAGTGTTCTTAAAGCCTGCGAGCTGCAGAGCAAAGGCGTACAGCGTAGAGTCTATCTTTTGCTCGCCTAACTGAAGATAAATAAAGATTTGGGTTGAGTTTATCTCTAAATTGTTTAGTTTGAGCTGTGTGAAGCTCCGCTTTTCTGCAAATGACTTTCATCTGTGTTTGTGTCTTATCCAACCTGTTTTTCTGCTTCATTACATTTACACACCAGCCATAATAAATCCTCATTCATCACGCTTTACCTCCCGTTGCCATAGCGATTCAGATCAGCAGCTTTCCACCTGTGGGCAGGAAGACGACAGCGAGTCCAAAGGCGATTCTGAGCCTGTTAGTTCAATGGATGTGGAGAAATTGATCAATTAGGCAGCATTGTGGGATCGCTAATGCAGTCCTCCACTTCCTGTCCTCTCCCTGTGCAGCGATATGATAAATGCCATTAAAGAAGAAGCCATTAAGCCTCATCAACTGAAGCGGTTTGAGGCCAAGCAGAAGAAACGTCTTCTGGGGAATTCCTGTCAGAAACTGCTTCAAGCTCATGGAGGTCTTGTAAATTCATTAGTGTTTATCGTCCGAGGAGCCGCTGGGTTAATCAGGACGCTTGCCTTAATCAATAAACTAGCAATTGCTTGGAAAATGACTACACCAGTAAAACCTGTGACGCAGCATCAATTAAAGGCTTGTAATGGATACAAGCCATCTGCCTTTAATGGATGCTTCAGTCTGTGTTGGTGTGAAAAGACGTTTTCTGCTACTGAGTGGACATGTGAATGCAATCATCAGAGGAGAGAAACATGTCCACATGTTGTCTCCTACTTTACAGCAGGAATGCCTGAGCCACAAGTGCCTGTAAGGGTGGATGTTGGCTGCATGCTGGCAAAAAACGGGATAATCTGTTGGTGGCCCGCAGGAAATATCAGTCGTAGATCGCTTGGACACCCCAAAGGGTTCAAATGTTCATGCACATTTTGTCTATGGGCATGCTGCGGGCGGCAGGTCACTGTGAACACTCAACAGGTAAGGGGGAAGTAGGTTACCGTATTTTCCGGACTATAAGTTGCACCGGAGTATAAGTCGCAGCAGCAAAAAAATGCATGATGATAAAATAAAAAACATTTAAGTCGCTCCAGAGTGTAAGCCGCACTTTGAAGAGAAATGTCCAACATTTATGAACAAATTCAACAAGCCCGACGTAATGTTGCATTTGACACCACATGCCAATTTAAAAACTGTATTTATTTATTTTTTATTTATTTGATAGGGAAAAATACAAAAAAAAACATAGAATTTTGCATTAGAGCAATCTGATGCTTGTATCACAGTATTGATAGCCGTGGCTAATTTGCAACACTTTTCCCTACTGGAGCTTTTACTGAAAAAAGTTAAACAGTGAAAAGAAAACACAAAGTGTAAACACACTAAAAACTCTACAGTTTTATTCTACTTTTAATAACCATTAACAATAAGTAGAAAATGTCCTCGACCATACTCATATTACACACTTCACAAAGCCAAATCATATATTTTACACTATGTGTTTGCTCTGCTGTTTCTCTGAGAACCAGGATTGAATTTGTTTTTTAAAGATGGACACTTTAGTTAAAGATTTTCTATTGGTGGGGAGACTGTTCCACAGACTGGCTCCTTTCACTGAGAAAATATTTTATGCAAAAGACGTTCAACAAAATGGGACTTTCCTGTCTCCACTTGCAACCGCTCTTGTTGGTCTGGAAGTTTCTAGTCTTTTGACAATTCAGAGAGTGGTGTAAGTGCAAGTCCAGTTAGACATTCATGCCTCTTTTGACATCCGTCAAACGGAATGCTTGTCTAAAAATGTGTTCATAAACTAGACGCTCCCATTGCGTGTTGAGAAGCTATCTTTTAGCCTCATTGCTACATGATGGAAGCTTTGACTGTATTTCTTGTTTAAAATGCATGGAAGATCCGGATGATGTTGATAGGTTAAGTTATTTATTTTAAAGAACTCCATAATAGCATTTATAATGTCTCCATGACTGGGTTTTTCAGTCTTTTTCTTACCTTCTATCCTGCAGGAGCTGCATCTGAATGACTGTTTTTAGCTGCTCCTCTGTCTGTTCGTAACCCAGTTTGACGGTTTGCTGTCCTGCATTAGTCTAAGGAGGGAAAAATAAAAACAATAATAAAAATGTCTCCTTGCAAATAAGAAAAAAGCATCATAATGTTCAAGCGGAGAACGATCAGATTCTCAGCCATGTTTGTTTTGGAGGGAACTTTTTCTTTTTCTGCATTTCTGTCAGCAGCAAATACTGACACACAAACCTACAGTGCCCTCTAGTGGTTGTTAGTGGGAAACAACTGCTAAAGGCAACTGGTCGTTAGTGAGAGAATAATAATTAAATGGGTCTATTTATGTTTAAAAAAATCACAAGTAAGTCATTCCTGAATATAAGTCGCACCCCTGGCCAATCTGTTAAAAAAGTGATTTATAGTCCGGAAAATACGGTAAATGCTGGTGTGATGTATGGACTTTAAAGTTTTTTCAACCTCCACTTAATCAGTGGATTACACAAGGGAGTAAGTGCTGTTCACGGCATGAATGTAGATAGCAGCAGCCAGGAGGCTCCCAGACCTGCAGAATGGACCGCCTGGTAACCTCGGGATACCAGGCGGCTGGCAGCCGGCAGCACTTTGTCCCTTGTGCTAAGGTTCATATTAAAAGTAGGGTCATCTGGACCCCACAAGACAGCGCGCTGAACTGTTTTTTTCAAGGATTTTTTATCTTCACTGGTGTCCGTGACATGAAAACGTTTGTCATGGGAGGGATCACACACCAATGTAAGGTCGGGGTCATCTCAGAGCAGGGTTTAATGGATGGCCGCCGCCTGAAGACATTTTTCATATCGTCCAAAAAGAGTTGCTGCAGGCCAGTGATATGGGTGTTGCCGCTCAGCTGTCGCCCAATTTTGTAATGGCGTCATTACCGCCTGTCAGTGGACTGCCACCGCTAGTGTTGCCCCAAACGATTAATTTAATAGTCGACTAATCACCAATTATTTATTCCAATGACTCAACTAATCGTGGCAGCCCTTCGTTAAAGGCTTCATTTAAAGAACCTAATAGTGCTGTTACAGTGATTTTTTATGGATCAGTTGGTTTTTGGTTTTAGGCTTTTGCATTAATACCTCAGTGACAAACTAGTTTTGTTCTGTAAGCTCTTTTTTAAGCCAAGTCTGAACAGGGGTTTCTTTGAGTATCCTCAAATTAAAAAAAATACCTCTTGTTGTGTATTTACCAATTTTAGCTGGAGGATTCTAATACATGTATGCTGTCACACAAATTTATTAGATTTTTATTCAACTTTTCATTCCAAAATCCCCTCAGTTTTGAAAAAGCGGTTTTAAAATAACTATGTTGTCAGGGAAAATCTATTACAATCCATAAATCCATAGATATATATATTTATTTACCCTACTAAGTAATCTGGTACCACCACCAAAACCAGCTGAAATAAAGACATAGATAATGGGAAATGACCCTGAAGGAAAGGACATGTTATTTGGCCCGTACGATCGGGTGTGACGGCTGAACATTCGCTTTGCTTGAACTGCTCTGAGCTTAAATGAAACCAATACCTCGCAGTAAATCGAATCAAAATGACCTTCTCACTGTCTAATACAAAGTGTGATCATAGCCTTTCCGCACACCTTCATCTTTCTGCTCCTCTCTGCTCAGTAAATGTTCTCCAACGTGAACATTTGAAAAGAGAGGGAGAATGCTTTACAGCGAAGACACATGGATGAATGTCCCTTAGCAAGAAACGTCGATGATGATCACTGAAAGAACCTCATCTGTAAAACAAACAAAAGCCAACAGCTGAGAGTACTTCATCAATGCTCTAAAAACTGGGGAAACAGGACAAAATGATGAAACTGTCAGGAAAATATAAAAACCCTTTAGTTTTTTCTGTAAAGGGGAACACTTTAAAGAGCTGTTTGCTGTCATGGTGTGAACAACACTGAACATAAACCACACACATGGAGGTAGAGATTTTTCTCAGGACATTTGACAGAAAATCCTCTCCAGGTTTATGGAAGGTTCATTCTAAAAGATCGTCTGGATCTTCCTGTGACTACAGCTGTACAGGTTTGATGTTTTAGGGCAGGGGTCAGCAACCTTTATCTAAATCTAAAATCTTGATCTAAATTCAATAAATGCCAATGAAGGAATCCTTACTTTAAAAAAAATGATATTTTAATTTTATTTATTTGTTTAGGTATTTTTCTCCTCTTTGTCTTCAGCAGTCTTCCACTGCTGGGTTTTGTTATTTTAGTTTGGAGTTGGACCTTGGTAGTCTTAGTTTTCAGGCTTTGTTTATTTGTTTTCTTCAGGTAGTTTTGGTTAAGCAGACATTATCAGAGAGCTGCTGACTCAGACGGTCGACATGTCTGGATCAACAGTCTCCATGAATTATTCTATGTTTGGTCAAGGAGCCACAATGGAGAGATAAAGGAGAAACATGTGGATCTGGAGCCAAAGGTTGAAGACCTTTGATTTAGGTCCTCAGGACTGAAGACAACCTCCTGCAATGTGTCTGCTGGAGGAAAACTGATGAAAAACTCTAGACTCTGAAAATAGAAAAAATGTCCAAAATATTAAAGGTGAACTCTGCGATTTACCCCTTCAACACCGCAGTATTATTCCAGTGTCGACATTCTTTCCACTATCATAACTCTTCAACCGTTTACTCAATGAACCCCTTCACACTGTATGTCAGTAATTTACCCTTTAACCCCAGAAAACTTTCTTTATAAAAAGTTACATCATGACTTTTGCTAGATACATTTTTAACCAATATACCAAATAAAAAGTATTTGTCATTAAAAAAAACATAAAAATATCAAAATTATATCTCACTTTCCACTGTGATATATGTAACAAAGTGGAAAATAAAAACAAAGGGAGATCCTAAAAAACATACTTGAAAATTACTAAAAAATTGGAATTTGAGACCAAAAAATAACCCAAATAAATAAATAATGATACTTGAGACTTGGCCTTTGGTCCAGCCATTCCTGAGACATGGGAGACTTTACAGCGACCCATGACAACATAGTGAAAATCACATAAATACTTCTGATTGGGTGATAATCAACCAGCGATAGTGCTTTAAGGTTAATCAGGTTTTAACTTTTTTTGAGGGAGCTGACAACAACGCTGCCACCAGCAGCAGCAGCAGCTGTGTAATAGTTGATTTAAAAGAAGTTCATATTACAAAAAATCTTTTGTGAGTATTTTAGTGTGCTTAACGTACATTTTGACAGTTTGGAATTAATGATTATGACCCCAAAATGCAAGAGGCCGGACATGTGGTAAAAGTTGAAGCTTTTATTGAAATAAATGTAAATAAAACTTAAAAAATACTGGGAACAGACAAGGGGAAATGAAAAGTGTGACACTGATGAGCTGGCCATCATGACCTGCAAGCTAGACACTTAAAGACTGATGATGTTTTTGGTGTTTATAACAATTTTCTGAGGATGGATAGAAAATATTCTTAACATTGTCTTTCTGATTATTAGCAAAACTCCAATATGGACAAAAGAAAAAAACTGAGAAAAGCCTAAAAATGATCCAAAACAGCTGGCATATAAATATTAGCCTAAAATCCAAACAGCCTAATATTTTTTAGAAAAGCCTAAATTAACCAAAACAGCTAGCATATAGCTGAAATATTAGCAAAACTCAAAAATTGTGTAAAAATCAGAAAAAAAGCTTAAACTGCTAAAATATTTACTAAACTCCAAAATAGCCTAAAAAATTCTTAATAAATGCCAAATTGTCAAAAAAGCCAGCTAAAACTTTAAAACCATAACTTTTTACCATAATTATGAATAATATAAAGGCAGGAATATTATTTCAGAATAAATAATTTAAACCTTAAATAACTTTCAATATTTTACTCTCCATAAAAATATATTTAGTCAAAATTATACAAGTTAGAAATCAGTGTAAGATAACATCGGGTCATTGAAATGATCTGGAGGGCCGGATCCGGCCCCTGGGCCTTGACTTTGATACATATTCAAAACTCCACAAATGTCCACTTTCTGTCCTCACAGATCTGTCATCCTGTTCTGCTGCTAAAGCTCCTGCTAAGAGCCACATTCATATCCCGTTTTCCCCGTCTCCCTAATTCTCTAATCTGCTTTGGGTTTCCCTGCTTCTTTTTTTTCTCGTTTCAATTCCATCAACTTTTTTCTGCAGGCTTGTTCCAGAAAATCTTTTCTTTTGGCATTATGACAATGACGCGCCGTTCAACCTGATGGCTTTGTATTCAAAGCACATGGAAGCGATGGCTCTCAGGCGTGAGAGCGTGTGTGCGGCGCTCTGCCCATCGCTGACGTTGGCTTAGCGCTGTAATAATTGCGCTTGTCGATGCTTTGTCATTATCAGGCCTTCTGCTGTGTGCATGAGTGCGTACATGAGCCCATTCAGAGGCCAGCACTTTTGCTTTGATTAAACGAGCTAATTATTGATCGGGCAGGAACAGACCTGCAGAGCTGACATTAACCCCCTCTGCATGTGCTTTAGTATGTGTGTGTGTGAAGTCATTGTTTTAATAAAAATAAATAATGAAAATAAAAAAATAATTCCCCCAGTGAAGATAAAAAGGAGAATTGTTGTTAAGGTTAACACATGGTTTCTGTGCATTAACGTTTCGTTTGTATAATTCAGGTAATCACCATGTACCATTAGTGACATTTGAAAGTCTCCATTTGATTTCAATTCCACTGCATTCAGCTGTTTCTAGAGCGAACGGGAGGGCAGTAATGGATGCTGTGGGCTACCTTCACACTGCTGCTGTTCTGATAAGTGTTAACTCAGGTGAGAAATCATATCATTTAGAGCATCTTTTAAATACAGAGTTATTCCATTTGCTTTGTTATTTATTGGTATTGAAAGCCTAAAAGGGAATTATTATGGTTTGGTGTTTTCTTTGGTTAAATATCTTCCTATAATTCTATAAGTGAGGATTAAACAAAGTCTGAAGGTCAAACTCCAAGTTAGCTGTATATCTGAAGGATACTGAAGCAGTCCCTTCAGATAAACAAGATGAATTCATTGGTACCTTCTCTGTGATAGGTCCAGCAGACAATAGGATTTATGGTCGCACAATGCAGGTTTTGTTGTTGCAACAATTAACTGATAACACTGGAGCTTGAACAGTTTCATAATATTTTCTTAAATGTGTGTAGGTTTACTTTGGTTTGCTTTGTCTTACACAAATAACAGAACTTGAAAATGGAGCATGTCTGAAACTGCATTCACACCAAACGCCATTTGCGCGGCCAATTCACTTTGGGCACCTCTAGTTAGTTGCGCGGTGAATTGAATTTGCTGCTCGACGCTTGTCCAAAAATATATTATGCTTGACACCCCACACGTATGTGGGAGGAGCTATCAGCTTAAGTTTTTACCCTGATCGCTACATGGAGCAGTGTCTGTATATCTCATTTACAATGCATGGAACACACAGATGTTTAGAGATCAGGTTTATTTATTTTAAAACATTTTCCAAAAACATTGATAATCCCCTTCATGAGATCGTTCAGAATTTCTCATTACGGTGAGGTTCACCATCTACTGCAGGAGCTGTGTCTGAATGATGGACGCTTTCAGCGGTACTTCCATTTCTGTGACCCGGTTTGATGACTTGCTGTCCCGCATTAATCCCAGGAGGAAAAAAATAAAAAGAATGAATTAGACTCTTTTTTTATTACTGTCTCAATTGAAATAAGGAAAATGTAAAGTTCTGTATTGTCACAGGTAATGCTATATATCTAATTTTTAGTTGGTTTAAAGCTAATAATGGGGCTTTATATCCAGTTTGCACATGACCTGATGGGTCGACTAATCGAACAAAATCATCGGTGAAATAATCGTTTGTGGCAGCACTAGTTCTGGACCATGTGATAAATCCTCTGTCAGAATTTACTGAGTCGGACACCCAAGGAGGAGCACTGAGGGCTAGAGATATACAGTTTATTATGCTCAAGGTGGTGTGGAAACTTTGTTGCTGCCAGATGCACAGGGGAGTCTGTAACAAAACACCAGAGAGTTATTTGAGGTCAAATGAAGGGAACAAAGTACAGGTGATGGTATAACCTCCAGGAGAGCAGACTTTGGGGTGTCCATATGGAGATGGGGGGCAGTGAAGAATCTTGAGAAATCCAGGCCAGGGTCATACACGTGAGGTCCAATCCAGACATGCAGCACACCAGGGGAGCAGACTTGAATCAGAATCCAGGGTCAGAAAGAGGGTCAAAACCAGCAGGACGGAAGAAGCAGACTCGTGCAGACTCGAGCAGACCTGAACTTGGCAAAAGCACAACGAACTGGCAAGTAGGATGAGGAGGAGAGAAACTTAAATAGTCCAGAGCTCAGCTGTGTGGAATCAGCATCAGGAGTGAGCAGGAACAGGAAGACCAGAGGGAAAAACCCCACAGATCCTGACAGCCTCAACCTGCATCACGTTGGCCAGTACCACTCTCCACACTGAAGACCCAGCGTACTTTACGTGAAGTTAACCTAACTGTCAATCATAGATCCAAGCCACACCTCCACCGCTCAGTCCGCCTCCTGTTTTGTGGGCATTTTTCAAGTCCGGGCGGAGAATGGAGTCAGCCTCCAACTGCCCTGTTTGGTTACCCTTTAAACATTCAAACAACGGTGTCGACAAAGATGACTTGACAAGTATGGAATGAGAAGCAGATGCTTAAATATAGCGAGGATGATTGCCTCAAATGAAGACAGCTGTAGATAATTATCATCTTGAACTTGGTGTGACTGTGACAGAACATGACAAGAGCAAAGAAAACAACAAACCACAGTAAAGACCCTCCTCACTATAGGTGCATGCAGCAATCACTACTTCTTCACACGAAAGAAGAGTTACTTGTCAGAGAGCTGCTTTTATGTTCTCACCTAAATAAATTAGCATTAGAGCTGTTTTACCTGAATTATTTTTTGTGTGGATGGAGACCACCCCTGAATGTTAAGACTATTGTAATCTATGCATGGCAGAAACAATGTAAAAACACAAGAATCTGCTGCTGGTAAAGTGGGTTTGCAGCCCTCCAAGGGCAAACAGGGTAACAGTTTTGTGCCTGACCCTGACGCATATATGTTTGGTTTCATGCTCAGAGGGAAATGCTGCAACGTTTTCGTCTTGTGGCAAGCCCCTTAGTGTTTCCTACACTCGCCGCATCAAAGCAAACAGATTTTATGACTCAGAACCTCCTTCCATCTATAGCAATCTGGAAGCTCGTCTTACTGGAAAAAAAAGGTAGAACTTACAAAGCTGTGAGTCGGCGCACACACAACTGAGAAATGGACGACGATTGGCTAGCTTAATATTTCAACAATATTTCATTCTTACTAATGTTTTATTATAGTACAGACAAAATAAAGGACTTTTTGTTGTAGCTTGCTCTTGTTTTTCAGTTTAAAACGTCCAGAGAGGCCTCGCTGTTAAAGGTTTCACAGACAAATGTTACTTACTTTGTATTCTTACTAATGTGAGTTAACTTAATGAGTACAGAATCAAAATAAATAACTTAACCATATTCCTTATTTTATCCTTTTATTTCATGACATGAAAAAATAATGTATTTGTCCTGCAGACCAGGATCCCGTTTAGATTTTGGCCCACGGAGCGAGAAAGTTTGGACACATCTGAGTTAGACAACTGACAGAGTGTTTGTTTTCATTTCACGTTTCCTTTTGTAACCTGAAGTCCTCTCCCTCATTAATATATTTGATCATTTTTGCATCGGCAGCTCCTTCCATCTCTTCAGTGTTTCTGTCTCTGGCAGACAGTGAGCTGCATATTCCAGCTGGAGTTCTTTTGGTTCAACGCTGGCCGCACGTATTTGGAAAATTACCTGTGAATAATCACTTTCTTTTTTAAACAAAATATGTGCGACCAACAACTATAATGAGCCTTGAATGCGCGGCTTCTGCGTCCTGTTTCTTCCTTTTCTTTATCCAGACGACAGTCCAAGTTGATTATTGATATTGTTTTTTTTCCCAAAAATATTTTTGCATTTGCAAACTTCATTTTATCTGCTTTCAAAACAGATTTTTTCCATTGGAATCTTTTTTTGCTCAAAAAAATATTTTTGTGTCTGCAGCACAAATATTTTTATATTAATTTTTTTTATAAAACCTTTTTTTAATTTAATATTAAATATTTTCATTTGTAAATCATGAAGTTTTTATTCTTTACACTTCATATTTTGCTTGCTATTTAGAACATTTTGATCTAAAAACTGTGACCTTTCCGTTATGGTAGCACAAAGATCACTCCATATAGAACTACCTCTGAAGGAACTTCTCACCAAATAAAAGATCAATAGTTGGTGAGAACCCAACCAGATTGCAGGACCATATATCTGGCTAGATATATGGCAGTATCCATATTTTGGCCCACCCTTAATCACAATGAGAAACGACAAAGTTCACCTTCAGATACATCTTTATCAGATGATGGGAGCTGTGAGCTCTCATCTTCTTCTGTTGTGACTTTTAACAGAACAATTTTTTTCAGATTTTGGTTGGTTAAAAGCAGATACAATATTCTTCCTCGTCAGTTATTTGTAGTTTCTTTTTTTAATACACTGGAGAAATTGATGACTGAACCTCATTTTTTCCGGAACATTCTTTCAGTTTGACATTGACAAATCCTGATGGCTGCTGTCAGTCTGCCTGTTAAATGTGTCAGCGTCACCTTGTCGGCGCTCCCTCTCAATCTCTGTCTCGCTCTGCGCTCTCGTGTGAGAGACAGACTGGAAATGCTCTTTTTGGAGAAACACACACTCGCAGTTGGAGCCAATCCATTTCTGGTCGGCACGCTGACGGAGGCGGCGGCGCTCGACTGACAGGTACGCAGGTTCAAACAGAGGAAAAGCATCACGGCGAGTGGGGACTTCCAGGCTGTCGAGCACAAACGGTTGTTGAAAACAGCTGGCAGATGTTTTATAGAGGTTCCCTGCCTGCTCTGCAGAGTGTGCATTTGTGTTGCAGGCAAATGAATTTATGGTTGATATGATGTGAAGTGGAGGATGCTGCTCTCCTGCTGCTATTGTTGTGGTGCTGCTGCTGCTGCATCCAACTCCAGCTACCACTGTTTTGATCTTATTTTGGCAGTCAGGTCCTGCAAGTTGTTCCACTTCAGAAGATGTTTGCCAAAGGCAGATTATAAGAAAAGGATCCAGGAAATCACATTTATTAATGTATGAATAATTAATTTTTATAATTAAGAAGAAACTAAATTTATGGTAAAAAGTGCAGGTTCACCATATTATTTTATAATGTCACCTTGGTTGTAATTGTGATTGAGGTCTAAAATTTCTGTAGGTTTCCACACACTATAGGTGCTATTTTGGTCTATTCTTCCATGCAGATCTTCTCAAGAGCTGTGATGTTTCTGGGCTGTTGCTGGAAAACACGGACATTTGAAAGTCACATGGCAGCAGTCCAGTGACAGGCGGAGATGACGCCATTATGAACGCTTCCTGGCTGCCACTGACTACCACCTACATCTGTGACCACACCAACGATTTGAAAAAGAAAATGTGATTCTGATGATACTTCCCTATCGCGCTGTCACAGTTGTATTTGTGACCGCAGCCTTAACATGCAATCTGTTTTTAAATGTCTTATTAGGAAGAGCTGCATGGTTCTCTTGTGGTTAGAACTCTTGCCTCACAGTAAGAAGTTCCTGGTTCAAATTCCAGGTGGTTTCTTTTTGAGTGAAGTTTTTTCATGTGAGTTTTCTCCAGTGACTCTCAGTCCAAAAACCAACACATTCTCATTCCCAGTTCGTCACATATTGACATTTGGTTAAGGACCCCCCTTGTCAAAAATGGACATTTTGGGTGTCCACAACTTGTCGTTTCTTGACGTGCTGGCTGTTCTCGTAAAATAACAGGTCTCCAACCTCTGGGACGTGAACCAGGACCAGTACTGGGACATGGAGCGCACCAGTGTACTGACCCAGTATAGGTACCCTAACCCTGTACCGGTGTAGGTACAGAATATTCTCAGCTTGCAAGATCGGCTCGAGGGCTTGCGACTAGTGATGACATCACACTATGGTAGCGCCACTGAGATAAAGGACTTAGAAATTTTGCACAGTTTTTCTGTACTGAAACTGATGTTTACAATAAAGTTTGTAAAAAATGTTTTTGTGGTTGATTGCAAATTTTGCGCCTCGTACTTGTTCGGACCTCCTCGACTCTTTACTCGGGAAGACTTGCATCGTATTTGGCGCATGTGCGTCATATCCTATGTCACGTGATGGTAGTCTAATGGTCCGGACCAATCACAATCTTACACGTCATCAAGCCGCAAGCACCCGAGCTGGTTTCTGAGTATATGTGGTACCCACACCGGCTCACGTTCATTACTGTGTCCAAGCCTGGTTTGCTTCCAGTACCGCGTCTGGTACCAGTTTGGGTCCTGTACCAGTTTGGGTCCTGTACCGGATCTGGTACTGCCTCCAGTGCCGGGGTAAGGCACTGGTACTGGGCTTGGATACCGGTACCCTAACCGATTTGTCCTGAGGACCAGTCCGCAACTGGTACCACATCTCGAGTTCTCCGGACCCTTAATTTTGCGTAGTGCCAGCACGTACCAGTGCCAGCACTCACCCAAAATGTCCATTTTTGACGAGGGGTCCTTGCAAAGCATCAGTATATGAGGAGTTGGGAATGAGAATGTGTTGCTAAAACGTGGCACAGGTTAATCAGTGACTGTAAATCGTCTCTCGGTGTGAATGTGTGCATGCGCAGTGGCTGCAAGGCCAGGTGGGCCCCATATGGTTTAAGAGTGGGAACAAAATGTGGGCCCCGATTGGGTTCTCAACAGTTTCCGTGGTGGCTCCACACACTGCTGGCTAGCATAGATAGCTGACTGGCTGGTGGACAGCAAGGTACGCCACTGCGGAGCTTGCTAGCTTGCTACAGCAAAGCTAGCTACAGGAGACCCCGCTAGCTCACTACAGTGGAGTTCGGTCAACTTAATACACCAGAGCTTGCTAGCTTCCTGCAACAAAGCTCGCTAGCTCACTACAACAGAGCGCGATAGCTTGCTACAGCAAAGCTCCCCACATTGGAGCTCGCTAACTTGATACACGAGAGCTCGCTACAGCAGAGCTCACTAGATCGATACAGCAAAGTTTGCTAGCTCGCTACAGTGGAGCCCCATAGCACTCTACACTGTCCACCGTGAGGCTGACCAGCATAGTGAGCCAACCCACTGAGTGCCCACTTAAGCCAATGAGGACAAGCACATGTGGATCCACCACAGAAACTGCAGACAAAATTATTGGGGGCTCACATTTATGCCCACTTTTAAACCATAAGGGGCCCACCTGGCCTTATTGGCTGAGTTCATATCTAAAATGAGACATTAATAGAACTTAATGTGTGAAAATGTTTCTGTTGAAATAATATGAAACACACTCCAGTGTCCTGATCATTATTTTTAGGGTATGAAGCTAAACGTGAGCTTCCTTGTGAGGTGCTGTAACACCTTCAGCTGTGAAAGTGAGCGTGGAACCCGTTAGTACGCCGTATGAGGCTAATGAATGAGAACCTACAGGCGTGTGCGCTGCCTCTGTGCACGAGGCTGATTGAAGCAGCAACACTAAAAGCACACGCCACTTGTTTGATTAAGCTCTGACGTCAGCCAATCCCCAAAGGCCATTGTCGGTCCGAGCAAGTGATTGTGCTGAGCGCGCCACTCAATTGAAGTCATCTTATTGGTTTCCAGACGGTCCGTCTCGATCACCAGGGGCAACAGGCATCATGATCGCCTGTCACTCTGAGAGCTTGGCGGAGCGTGAGGTGAGAGGCTAAAAGAGAATGACAGGGGAGGAGTGCGAGACGCGAGCGAGATTCTTGCCGAAGGGCGTGAGAACTGTAACAAAGACAGCGACAAGCTGCTTCAGTGTGAGCACTCTGCTCTGATGGGGTTTTGAGGAGCAGGCATCCTCACAGCTGACGGACAGCCTGCAAAATGGGCTTCACTCTGAACGGCTGCAGGCTTTTCTGCAAGGCAGCACACATGTTTAAGACATTCAACTTTCTCACTGCAGGTACCTGCAGAAAGAGACACAACCACACACCGCCCTGTACAGTAGTGCTGCCACAAACGATCATTTTAATGGTCGACTAATCACTGAGTATTTTTTCCAATAAAGCACACATCTTAACCATCATTAGCTTTAAACTAGCTAAAAACTACATACATAGCATTACCTTTGATAACGCTAGTGAGAGTGCTGTAAGCTAAATTTGAAGATGCTAGTGCTGATAGCTGAAGCTGGCTAAAAACACTGAAGCTGATAGCAAGCTAAAATATTAGCTAAATACCAAATTAGCCTAAGAAACTGAAAATAAGCTAAAGTTAGCCAAAACAGCATGCGGCTGAAATATTAGCTAAACTCCAAAAAAGTTTTTAAAAAATTTAAAAAAAAACCTAACAGAATGCCATTCTGTTCTGTCTCCCAGCAGAACTGCGCATGATGACGGACCTTAACAGTTTTAAATGTTATTTAAAAACACACCTTTTTAGAATGGCTTTTAATGCTCAGTAGTTGGTGGCATTTTATTTTATTCTATTTTTATTTGTTTTATTGTTTTCGTATTGATGTTTTATATATTTTACTGCAGACTGCTTTTGTAATTTTATGTTGTTTTTATTTATTTTTTAATTTGTCTAATTTTTAAACTCTCTTCCTTCTTTTAATGTGAAGCACTTTGGCCTGCTATAAGCAGTTGTAAAGTGCTATAGAAATAAAGTTTCATTTCATTTCATTTCATTCATTAAAACTTTTAACTTTACACTCTTACTCCATATAATTAAAAGTAACAATTAATCGACTATTGAATTAGTGAAAAACCCTAATAGTTGATTAGTCAACTAATCTTGACAGCCCTACTGTACACTAGTTTACAAAGCAAACAGAATCTAACTTGTTTTTACATTTTTGTACTCAAGACTTTGAGCCAGAAACATTATTCTCCTTACTGTGGTAGCGAAAAAATCTGGATTTAAAGCCCCCCTCCAAACATCTTTTAATCTATTTTTGAAAGCATTCTTAGTTCTCTTTTAATCATGATTATGCTTTTTTTAAGTCAGAATCATAAAAACTGTGTCCTTTTCTAGGACTTAGTTTTTGCAGAGCAGCAGAAATTCACCTCTGAGCTGTGGGTGCAGAGTGAGCCCACCCACACTTCCCGTCATCCCTTTATTGAAGCGCTTTCCCAAAATGGTGATCAATATCTTTGCTATCCGGCTGTACGTTTTAGATCCAGATTCCAGCTCAGATGAGTAAAACAAAGACGTTCATGGATTTATTTGTCTGACAGTGGATACATCAGAATGGAGCAGAGCAGGGAGCTTGCTGCTGGTCGCAGTAGCTTGGATTCAATTGAAAACAAAATATTTTTTTTCAGTTCAATGTATCTAGTTATCTTAAAACGCATACTATTACAACACCATAACCCCTCAATTTATTTTGAGCAATCACTAAAAAATGTTCTGTTATGTTTTTGTGTTTAAGTAGATTCACATTTAGTTTATTTTGGAGACTCTTGGGGACGGTGAGGTACAACCTGGACAGGTGGTCATACATTCACACCTCCACGCAATTTAGTCACCAATTCACCTATGAAGCATGTTTTTATTGTGGGAAGAGCCGCAGCCTCTGGAGAAAATGCATTTATGACAACTCAGTTATATGCTACTTGACATTTTTGTATTTTTGGAAGAGGATGAAAATATACTTTATTGTGGTATTTTGTGAAATATATCGTTATTGTGATATGAAATCATTTATTTCATGATATATCATTTTTTATATCTTCCAGCACTACTGTCTACCACTTTTTAGGCTAATCCATTAAATAATCCACTTAGTAAATTATAAAAGTGAAATAAATTATTAAACTTTATTTAATAGTTAATTAATGCTTAATTTTGCATGAACTAACATTAATAGATTGACCCTCATTCAAGTGTTTCTGTACATTTTTGAGATCAGATCCTGTCAATCTTCGGATTCATTGATGAAATTATAAGTTGTTTACAAAAT
Organism: Oryzias javanicus; assembly: GCA_003999625.1. Lineage (NCBI taxonomy): Eukaryota > Metazoa > Chordata > Actinopteri > Beloniformes > Adrianichthyidae > Oryzias > Oryzias javanicus. The sequence continues at coordinate 2,784,747 of CM012459.1, forward strand.
GTTTTTTGCATTTCTTCATGTTTTTTTAAATGAGAGTAAGGAAGTTGTGTTTTGTTCTCCGTGCGTTCTCAGGGGGGCGTTCTCCGAAGTGGTTCTGGCCCAGGAGAAGTTGAGCGGCCGGATGTTTGCGGTGAAGTGCATCCCGAAGAAGGCCCTGAAGGGGAAGGAGAGCAGCATCGAGAACGAAATCGCCGTGCTGAGGAAGTGAGTGCAGACACACCAGCGCGCACGTGCTCACTGATGCCCCGTTACCGGGGCAACCGTGCATCGCCCCTTCGCTCCCTCTCTTTTCCAAAGCAGGAGAAGAAAGCCCCGCCCCCGTAAGATCCGCAGCCCGCCTCTCAGCAGTCAGGCTGAGCAGACCTCTGGCTGCGCACCTTGCTGGGGGCTTTCTTGTCACATGGGGGTCCTGCAGGTGTAATTCAGGCTTTGCTGACAGAACCTGACATTTCATGGCTCCTGGCTGCAGTTCGGCATCAGCGCCGGCTCCCAACAGTCCAGCTGTGAGATTAATGACAGGTCTGAACGCTCCGCCGTGATGGAAGAAGCACCTCGCTGCTCTGAAAACTCACAGAGAATCTAACGCCAGGCTGTCCGTGGCGCCAGAAGCACCTTCTGCACATCCTGGAGGCTTCACCATGACAGAAGATGTCTATGTTTAGCCGCACAATGTGCCCGTCCAAATGTGAAGTGTAATCGCAGCTTTTGAGGAAACTGCTGGGGAACGGGAGCTGCAGGAGCACAGAGCCAGCAGAGGTGGTGTGGACGCGCCACATGTGTGTTGACGTATAAATCCATACAGAGAGGCTGTTGTGGCGACTCGTCACATGCTTTCAATGTGTGCTGCACTCCAGTGTATAGCTTTATTTAGCCGCCTGTGCTGCCCACTCCTGCTTTATTTATAATGCGCAACCCCTTTGGGACAGCTTTCATTTGGACACACCTCTAAAGTGAAATGATCCAAACAGATTCCGGTTTTTCTCTGAGGGGAGCTCCTAAAGATGTTTTGGGCACCAATTAAGTCTCATTAACACAGTTGCTCCTCCCATTTTCTGGTAAGACATTTCTATCCATTTATCCTCTGAATCCCTTAAAGCAGAGGTGTCAAACTCACAGGGGGCCAAAACCCAAAACACACCTTAGGTCACGGGCCGAACAGGACAAATATTTTTGAACACTAATGGTGCATTCACACGTTTCGCATGGCGGAAGCGGCCAGCTCCAACGTTAATCAGTGGTCCAGCTACGCTCTGAGGCGAATTGAAGCCCCGCGGCGCGATGTGAGCGACCGGCGCGACTGTCACAGAGGTCTGCCAGCAGCTCGATTGAAGATGTGAGGAGCGAATTGGGCGTTACGGCAAAAATGCACCTGAAGTTTGACAGGTTGCTGGGTCACATCAGCCAATCAGGAACTCAGCTTTGGGCACATGACTTTTCCAGTGACCTGATCAGCTGCTTGAATATTAATCCAAAGCGAGCGTTTTTTATTGAAGCCGAAAACAGCCTGACCTACCTTTTTTTATTGTTTCATCATTATAACGAGATAATCACTACAGAAGAATGAGGCGTCACCCTCTCCCTTTCTGTCCCCCTCGCCCTTTCCTCCACCGAGATGCTGAGAATTCACCTTTTAAGTCTCTCTAAAACAACCGAACACTCCTCAAAAGTTATTTTTTTCGTCTAATTTATTTGATCATTTCATTAGTGAGACTCCACTCCTCTCGTGTCATGCTCCAGCCCTCAAACATGGCCCCAGACGAGAATCTGTGCATGATGTGTTCAATGAACTGCGGACATTAGACGACCCAAACAGACACTCGGCCCAACTCAGTCCTCTACTACCCTTTTGTCATGTTTATACAATCCGCAGCAAACAGAAAAGTTTTTCTCTGCCTCAGAAACACAGTGGAAGTGGCTGTCATACAGACCCAGCCCCCCCCATACCGGGAAAATCTTTGAATAATAATTATATAAACCCAAACATGGAGACACGATTACTGATGGTTTTGTAAAACTCTTCACAATAAATAAACACCATATGTGTCTTCCATTCATTCTAAGTGAGACATACATAGACTGAGCTGGTAGCTCCTCCCACATGCGGCTGCGGCATCAGAAATATATTTGTTTGACAGGCGGTGGGCAGTGAATTCTCTGCGCTGCAAGTTCGTCGTGCAAATCACTTTCGGTGTGGATGCACCATAAAACTACATTTTTAAAACTTTTTTTACTTTCTAACATAATTATGATCTAGATATATAGCATTACCTGTAATAATGCTAGTGTGAATGCTGAATTTAGCCGCTTAAGATGCTAGTGCTGATAGCTGAAAACACTGAAGCTCATAGTCAGCTAAAATATTAGTAAAATGCCAAATTAGCCCAAAAATGTAAAAAAAATAAATAAATAACTTAGGTTAGCCAAAACAGCTAACATGTAGTTGAAATATTAGCTGAACTCCAAAATAGCCTAAAAAATCTTAATAAATGCCAAAATAGTCTAAAAATCTAGCAGAAGTTAATTTTTAAAACTTCAAAACCATAAATTTTGAACATAATTATGAATAATAAAAAGCAGGAATATTATTCCAGAATAAATAAACTTAAACCTTAAATAACTTTCAATATTTTACTCTCCATAAAAAATATATTTTGTCAAAATGTTACAAATTAGAAATAAGAGCAAGATAACATTCGGGGTATTATAAAACAATAGAATAAAATGATCTGGAGGGCCGGACATAATTACCCGAGGGGCCAGATCCGGCCCCCGGGCCTTGACTTTGACACATTTACGCTATGACTGGATGTTAGACATCATTCATTTTCCCTTTATTATTATTTGTTTGTATCAGTGATTTTCCAGAGAATGTGCTAACATGCTAACACTTCTGTGATCTTGCTCATTCATGTATTGTGGAGCGAGACAGCAAAAGGAGAAATGACTCTTCCATTTGTCATGTTCGGTTGCTTCCGTCAGATCAGGACACCAGGCTGAATCCATGAACGAGAGACGCTCTCTGACTGAATCATCACACTCAGACTAGAGGCTGCTCGCTCTTCATTATCCCAGCCTCCAACACCTTCTGCCGTTTTAGACTGATGCTGGTCGGCCAGCGAGGCCACGAGTCACGCCTTCGCCCCTCGGTTCGTCGCTTATCTGCCGTCATGGAGATCATGCGCTCCGTAATAGCTGCTAGATGCTCACCTGTGCACCTGCTGCGCTGGTGTGTGTGCGTGTTTCTGAGGAACACCAGAGGGAATCCGTCTGCAGGGCAGATGCTGACTGAACCACACGCCTGCACAAATGTAATCCTACTGCTGCTCGACAGCAGATATTACTCAAACCAACGCGCTCTTACCCCCCTAAATACCCTCATCGTGCTGCTGTTACCACCGAAATATGAGAGGAGGAGCAGCGGAAGAGAAGATGGAATAGAAGGAAAAAAGAAAATGGAGCTTTTTCAGGCCCGGATCATTCTATCCTATTCTTATTGATGGCCCATGTTATCTTGCAATCATTTCTAATTTGTATAATTTTGACAAACTATATTTTTTGGGATTCTGCTTGCTTTTTAGACTATTTTGGCATTTAATACGATTTTTTAGGCTGTTTTTGAATGTTAGCTATTTTTTCAGCTACATGCTAGCTGTTTTAATTATTAGAGAGGAACCCCACTATTTAAATGGAGTCCAGGCAGATAGGACTGAGGTACGGGTGGAGGCGAGGTGTTGTTCCTCATGTTTTGAGGTGTCATGACTCGCACTGCACCAAACAGAAGCATAGAAAGCTAAATAAAATAAAGAATAGAGGACATGAGAATAGAGAGCAGAACCCCAGTGTGCCGTACTTTTCCGAGATTCTAACTTCTACCAGCCTACTAGCAATTAATTGCCATTGAATTTTAATTCAAACGTGTCAATAGTTAGATGCATATGGCACATATAACAGATGGTAACAATAAAAATGATTTTTAAAAAGTGAACATTTTTAGCATCGATGCTACGAATTAGAATGAAATTGTTGCTGATGGTCTGCTTTGCTTTGCAGGATCAAGCATGAGAACATTGTGGCTCTGGAGGACATCTATGAGAGCCCGGACCACCTCTACCTGATCATGCAGCTGTAAGTTTCTCCTCTTGTTTTTGTGTTTAGAGAAACAGATTGACGAGAGTCCCACTCTTTGGTTTGATCTGTTGTAAAAGCATTCCCAGTATCTTTTAAGACTACGGTCACATAACCCAAAAGAACACCACACAGCCACCTGGATGCAAGTTTTTCAGTTAATTCAGCAGGTGGTTGATCGGCCGCATTTGTAATAAGGTGGTGGCAGTCACATTCTTACACATGGCCACTGGGCTTTGTGTCAAAGAAGAAGAAGAAACTTTTACCGCGACCGGAGGATTTTTTCAAAAATCAGTCAGTGGCTGATCAGAGCTGCTGCTGGCCGGTGATCTGGGGGTCTTGTAGCCGCCCAGCATTCACCCGATTTTGGAATAGTCAACATTTGTGACCATTGCATAACCTCAACGTTAGTATTTGTTTCTAAAGTAGTTCCAGAGGGGCTGAAGACTAGAGTTGAAATCCAGATAGAGACCATTCTGAATTGAATAGTTGACATTTTAAATGTTTCTGTTGTTGTTTTTAAAGTTGACAGCTGTAGAGTCTTAAAACAGTCTGAATATGACCCGTATAATCGAAGCGTAAATGAAATGTCTGCAGCGCCGTAGAGTAATAACATGCTTGGGTTAGAGGGAGGACAGATGTCAATCCCTGAATATTTAATTTCTAAATGTAGCAAATAAAAAAATGTGTCTTAAAATGGTACCAGCAGATGTAGAAAAAGTAGAAAACGTCATTTATTCTCTCATTTTCAGACAAAAAAACATCACTGCTAATAAGTTTTTTCAATCGCTTTGTCTTCTCAATCAGAATGAAATTCTCATAACTATTAGTTCAAACTCCACAACACTTATTTGTGCACATCATAGTAGCAAGTTCTCTCTCTGAACAAACTGCAAATGATTTTGGACATGAATCAGTTGATTTCATACATTCTCTGCTGTTTTTGACATTTTCATTTGCTTTTGTCATGTCAGTCAAAAATGAATTAACTTATGGATGCTGAATAGTCTTTCTCAGTAAAACTAATAGTCTTACTTTCATTGCTTTGAGTCATTAAAAACTCAAAATGTTGAACTAGTTATCAAATGTCAAATATTAGCCATCTGTCAGCAAATCTGTACCTTTCTTTATCATTTTCCTGAAATGTCTCCTAAATGAACATTTGATGTCAGGTGAATTTAGCTTGTCACTCATGAGGAGGTGTTGTGCAATTTATTGTAACCAACACAAACATTCACTGTCAATTGATGAACCTATGAATCGTCAATAAGAGGGGTCTTTGAAAGGAAGGGGAAGAGGGAGAAGAGGCAAATATAGGCGGATTCCTATGAAATAAGGGCTACAATTGTTACCATGTTTCAATCACGCCTCACATGGAGGAGCTGGTCGAAGCGTGCAACCCAATATTGGAAGAACTACTGTCAGTTCAATAATTCAAACATCCATAGGGACAGTAATTACTGTACTGTACATGTGCTGTATATTGTTCACAGCTCTACCAAAAGGTGATTTATGTTTAACATCTACAGTGACTTACTGCACATTCAGATGGTGTATAAGTTACATAGTGCTGTCTTGAATATTTTCAGGTGTCACCAAATATTTTTCCAATGGAAAACACTATTATAAACTGTCATAGTAAACATGGTCATTTCTATCTTGTTCATAAAGATGTGTCAAGTTTCATTTTTGATCTGACAGTTCATTGACATGAATATGCTTTTGAGGAATGGATTATCAGTTTGACATGTGATGTGCTTTTCAGGATATCCACTAGGTTTTTGCATTGCCTAATTGTTTGAAGAAATGCATCAACTGCAAATTGGATCTGACCACCAAAAGAGAAAAACAATATCAAAAGGTCATTAACCTAATTCATTTTCATCTTCCACAATTTTCATTTTTCAAGTGAATACAACGGGTTTTAAACTCGATAAAAGCATGTGACAGTAAATTCTCCAACACTAAGAGCTCTCAGCCCATATATGTTTGTTAAAAATAAATAAAGAAGCGTAGTCATCATTGAGCTTCAGATGTCTTCCTATAGCTACAATAAAGCTGTGAAGCATCCATTCATTATACATGTTCATTAGGGTTTGATTTGTGGCAAATATTATCCAAATTTGAACCTACGAACCCTTTGTGGCACCAGCCTAAGCTACAAAAAGTACCCCCTGGACAGTTCAGCGGTCCATATAGCAGGACCGTAGACGTTACCATTAGAGTTTAGTTGAGCTGTTTGATGGCAGAGAATAAATGAAAGTTTTCTGAATTTGCTCCACATGCTCTTACATCACCTAAAATACGTCTTCTGGACAAACGCCAAAGACCTTAATTCTTTCTGAGCTGCTAAGCTTTAATGTTGAAACTAACAGTTTATTCCAGGAAGCTGCAGATCTTTGTGTTTACCACAGATTATTCTCTTCTATGAAAAATGAATTCTCAATATCTCATTGTTTTACTCTGAGCATTGATCAAAACAATGTCCATCAGAACCAGCTTGTCTTTAAAATATTGTTTTTTTAAATAAAAATCTGTTTTTCAGTCCACAATCCCTCTTCTTTTGATTTACCTTCATAGTGTTCTCAGTGTTCTTTGAATTATGATGACATATGAATTATGATATTTTTATCCAAACTAGAACAACCTGTGATGTTTTCTACGACATAATTTCTGCAGAGCAGCTGGAGTTCATCAAAAATTCACCTCTGAGTTGTGGGTGGGACCGTTGGTGCTAAGCAACCCCGCCCCCCTTCCTCCCCCCTGGTGCTGAAAGAGCAGGGAGCTTGTGTCTCGCCCAGCACATTTTCAACACCACAAATATGATCTATTCCACATAGAACCATCTGTTCTTAATTCCTGATTTTAATTAAAAATGACTCAATACTTACTACAATTTTAAGCTTAAGTTTTTTTACACGTGTCCTCCACCATCAGAAAAATGTCATAAGAACAATTAAAAATACTAAAAACACCATTTCCGTCGTAGTGGGTCTTTAAACGGCCTATACCATAAAAAATCAACTATTTGAGTGTATTATAATGTTAATCTTCATGAAAAATTAAAGTGGAAATTTTACCACGATAATCCTCCATAAACTGCAGGTGGTCCTGCCAGAAAATGTGGAAATAGTCTGAAGTCTAAAGCTGTCATTGCCTTTGAATAGATCAGCCTAAACATTCAGTATTGAGAGTAAACTCACTCAGATCTTCTTAAAATGTTTTCTAGAAGTTCTCTTTATTAGCTGACAGCAATCATTTACTAGGTAAAAGTCACATTCTGATATGGAGTGACTCATTGCAACAAGCTAGCATTGTCACTCAGTGATACATACAACGTAACATAGACGAATGATAATGATGTCAGGAAGACTCTGTGCTGCCAGCACCGCCCCCAGTCTAACACACACACTCAATGTCTCCACAGAGCTAGCAGTGATCTGCTAAACTCTTTCATCTTAGATGCACAATATGTACATCAATCTTTGTAACATTTTCTGCGCAGACACTCTGCCGAGGCCGGCTTTAGGATGATGTCATAAAAGGAGCGAAAGACGGAGTTTCAGAGATCGAGTTGTTTTACTTTTGAGAAGGAAAAGGAACTCGCAAACTTCAGGGACCCCCGCCTCTCTTTGGCGTGCTCCCCCTGGGTAGTGGAGGACGGGTGGCTGCCTGGTGTGTGGGGTTGGTCTGTGGGGGCCCTGGCTTGTACCTGAGGTACAGATAATGTTGCCCAGAACTCCCAGATGGTGGTGGGCTGCTCGTCGGGGGGTCTCTCAGGGGGTTGGGCCCTGTGCGGGGCCCCCTGGCACAGCGAGGGGCTGTCCTCCTGGCTGGGATAGAGCTTGGATTCTCTGTGCTCTTGTGCCTTCCTCTCTCTGGTGTGATGGTCCTCTGGACCTGGCTGAGTCTGGTGAGATTACCCAGTGGGCGGAGTCCCTCGATCTGCTGTACCGTGTGGGTGTCGGAGGGCCCTTTCGTGGGGTCCTGGTGTGCAAATCACTCGGCACTCTCTCTTTTTATGTTCCATCATCCACCTTAGGAAAACATAACAGGTGTCGGGTCACCTCAATATAATCAATATAAATAAAGTTTATCCTAAAACACAGAAGAGGTTTATATACATAGACACCTCATCTGTCAGAAGATCCATCACCCCGTACTCTAACAAGAACATCTGTCAACACACGAGGCCTCCAGCCCTGATCTGTCTGCTCAGCTGCTGGGAAGGACAAGTTGGAGAAAAATAATTACAGAGCTCAAAAAAAGAAATTCCTATTTCACAAATGAGTTTTTCTTTAGTGTGCTAAATAAATAAATATAGTTTACTCTTAAAGGTTTAGTAATAGCATGGTATGGACCTTTAAGAGGCACTGCAGAGACCTGCTCAGGATAGACTCCATCTTCATCTTCTCTTTCATTTCACACTGTCTGCACTCTAGTTTTTCAACCTTTCTACCGTCTTTTTTCCCTCCATGTTCCTCATTTCTATTTCTCTTTTCCTCTTTGTTCTGACTTAGCTACTCTGATTTTAGAGATGTGGTAGAATCAGTTTAGGGAATGCAGAACAGTTTTTTACTGGGTTCAGCTTTAAGGAGGAAGATCCTCGATATAATGACATTAGAAATAACCTTGAGAAATACCACAGCCAGCTTGATAGGCTCCATGAATGACTGAAGTGGCTGTAATTCCATCCAGTGGGCTGCTGTGAGTCAATATGTCAACACTGCTGATGCTCCAACACGCTCTAGACAGGTTTTACATTTACAAGCTCCACTGGTGAAGAAGACAATAATGAGGCCTTTTTTAAATTAATTTAAATGTTATGATGTTTATATGATGAACCAAGACTAACGAATGCATCAATAACAACATATTTGATTTTTTTTTTTTTTTACTTTAATTTAAGGAGTTGCTTTTAATGTTGTAATGTGTTCATTTTAAAAATCAATCTCATTGATTTTTCTTTTCACGATTTTTCAAGTTAAATGCTAAAGAACGCAGCAGATGACAGACTCACTTGAAAGCACCACACACTTACTGTTGCCATAGCACACGAGTAAATATATTTTGCAGCACGCCGGCTCTGCCAGCGCCACATCCATCACTTCACTGTGGCCCTGGAGTTTGTCTGGATTTATGAACCTCTCTTTGGTCTTTCCATAATAACAATGGAAGGGTCTGTCACTGCTATAGGAGTGGAAGTGGCTCCACTCTGATATTTACCATATTATATAGGCTGCACCGTGCTATAAGTCACACCCTCGATGGATGGGATATTTCAAAACTCATATAGTCAGACTTAATGAACTGCGTTCACTGTAACTCTAGAGCTGGGGTGTCCAAACCTTTTCCAAAGAGGGCCAGATTTGGTAAATGTGTGATATTGTTTTACCTTTTTTACTAACACTACATTTAAATGAACTATTCAATCAACATTTTGTTGCAACAGTATACGTTTCATTACTTACCATAGAACAAATGCGTCTAAATAGGTTTTTACCAAAATCCCTGCCAATTTTTCAATTGTTCATTCCCAGTTAGCAAACCGTAGGTGGTATGTCTCGTCTGCTAGCGCCTCTTCATGGTGAAAACATAATTTAGCCAAGTACAATCAAGAAATATTCACACAGTTGTTTGAAATGCAGAAATTATATTGATTTTATGAAAGACGTTGGATATTTAAACGGGGGCCTCAATTGGCCCACAAGCCACACTTTGAACATACCTGATCTAGAACTCGTTTGTATCACATTAGCCACTTCAGAAGCTAATGTGGCTAACATGTTATGGGTATTCAACATACTTGTAAGACCTAAAGAACAGACTGTTCCTGCTAAACAAATGTCCTTTCAATACACTAACTTCCAACCTCATAACACATTAAAAAACAACACAGTCCGATGACGCACTGCAACATCTTAGCTGCATTAGCATATTTACAGAAACAAACAGTTTGATTTAGCACGCTGTCCTTCTTTGAAAAAAGTAAGGGTTTTTAGGTGCAAAATACAGGAATTCAATAACAAAATTTGTAATAAAAATATTATAGCTTCAAATTAAATAATTAAAATGTCCTAAAACTTTAGCAACTATTTTGCCAGATTACTTACTTGATTTTAAACTTTAACTTAATTTCGGAGTACTGTGATATTGAAGACGACCTCAAACTTTGAGTCAGATCATTTGAAACCATTGACTAAAAGTCAGCATAACTTCCTCCTCACACCTCTCCTTCATCTCCATAACTTTAAAAGTCTCACACCGATGACAATGGTCTTTTCTGCATTTATAACATGTTCCTGTAGCATTAATAATAATCCTGTAAACAAAATAATTTACAAGTAACCCTTTTGCTATCCTCGGTATGTTGATGTTGGGAGGCGGGTCACCTGGACCCCTCAAAACAGTGCGGTGAACTTTTATCTCTATTATCTTTGATTTTCTCTGGTGTCCATGTCAGACCTGAAGTGCTAACCACCTTCAGCCACATTAGTCATGGGATGGATCACACGTCAATGTAAGGGTGGGGTCATCTGGACCCCATAAGATAGCACAAGGGTTAAAATTGTTTTTCTGTGTGTTTTCCTAATTCAAATCATGTAAGATCAGAAAGGCAGATGCTAGAAAAGCTCTGATTTATGACGCAGCTGCAAAAAAATGGGCGGGGCCAAAGTCTCCCCTCCCCGTCGAGAGAATCCGGTTCATTTTCAGAAAATAAAGATTATTCAGACATAGTCATTTAGCTCCCCCGACCAAACTTTACATCCAAGTGAATACAGCTGTAGCTGAGAGAATCCGTTTACTTTTCAAAATAAAAGATTTCTGGGGCTCAAAAAAAATAAAATAAAAAGTGGGTATTATTTATTAGTTCTGGTGATGGTGGTTGAGGACTTCTGCTGTAGAGAGTTATACAATTCTGGCTCAAAACTATTTCTCATCGTTATTTTTTGCCGCTAATGTTAGATTAAGGCTAAAAGTTTGTGCGTTAACGTGGAAACGGAGCTCTCAGAGAGGGGGGGGGGTTCCTCTGTGTCAACAGAATGTATAAAATATTGTATGATTTTGGTTAAAAATGTTATAATTATAATTGAATACCTCTGGGAATGATTTTGCAATAGTTGGCGTGGAGCTGTACACTGTACTGCAAATGATCTCAATAGGAGAGAGGTCATTGTGTGTCGGGGAAACACCAATGATTTACTTTTCTGGTTGTTCTGGCCAAAACAAACATGGGCAACAAATAAGAACAGAGTAAGTCGATTTTTGTAAACATGATGGTTTCTCTGTCCATGCATCCTTCCTGAAAGGAAGTTTCCATTCTACAGGGTCTGTCAGGGTTCGCTGTCTTGTTTTGTTTATTTCTGATCTGCTTTTTGGTAAATCCCGAAGTTTGTGTTTGATTTTGAGCTGTAGTTTTATAAAAATGGAAGCCAAGGTTTAGATTTCAGAAATCTGGCAAATGTTTCTTGTAATGCTTACGCCATTCTCTAAATGTTAATCCATTTATTACCAGAGCTTTAATTTACAGCTAATCTTCAACAATTTATGCAATAAATGTGTTTCCAACGGATGGTGGAACGTTAAATCCAATGAATTCTAACGAAACCACAGCCTCAGAATGCGTCAGAGCCATGTTCACCGTGTAAAACCGGTCAAAGGTAACGGTAGACTTAAGACTGGGTGTTATTTTTTGACATTTCCAGTATTAGAAGTTTAAATGACTTTGTATCCAGTTTATAGGGCTGGGCGATAAAACGATAATTATTGATATCGCGATAAAACATTTTTTCGATAGAAGAATGAGTCTATCGCGATAGACTTTTATTTTGAAGGGTCTGCAAATAACACTTGCTAGCGAACAGTTTCTCCTATTTGACTAGTAAAAGTTAGAGAGTTAGTCGCCACAGGGCGAGTAAGTGTTTGTATCTAATTATTGTGTTTATTAGCTCTCATTTCGGTCATTTTTTGGACTCCATTCCGCGTCCTTCGTCTGCATGAAAGGTAAACAAACGCGCACGAGCCGACTTCTACCAGCAACCCCCGCTGCTGCTGCGTACCTCGCGCCCTGCGCGCTTTATTACAGTCAATCGTCTGTCCATGCCGAATGCATTTGGGGTCAAATTAAATTACTTTACACTGTATTAGTTTGAACAAGCGTCAGATTTGATGCTTGTCGGTCTTCAGAAAGTCTGTTTCTCTGAAGCACCGCTGAGTGTGGAAGAAGCTGCCGTCAAAACTTTTCTGGAACTCTTCGTGAAGAACGCGGCTACAGAGAGATTGATTTATTTTGAAGAGCTGAATAAAAACATCGGTACACATCTCCGTGTCGGAGTTCAGGAGACCTTCCAGTGAGGAGCGGCCGCTGTAACACTCCTGCACCCAGCTGGCAAGAGCCGACAGATTGAGCTATGGCAAGCTCTTAGGGTCAAAATTAACCAGAAAAAACGCGGGTATGGCAGTGCATCACCTGGACAAGTGCTATGGTTAATCATACTTATTTGACATATTTAAATGTTGCTACTATTAATTTCAATACAACAATTAATACAAAAAATAATGAAAGTTTAATTTCAAAATTGCAGTTTAATTTGGTGGGATAGCATATGAAGCATTCCTGTCTCTCTCCAGACATGTACATGTAATCAGAAAATACATGTTTTGTTTATGTTCAAAGTTCAAAATGTGTGAGTTAATGCTTTTAAGTACTTTTTTTTAAACATATATTTTTTAACTTTTTAAAAAAAGTAATTTTAGGCTTTTATCTTCTTTTTTCTTGTTGTTTTTTACTTGTTACTGATCTGAAAAATGATCCGAACCGTGACCTTAAAGCCGTGACACGATCCAAGCCTTGTGTTTTGTGATCCATTACACCCCTACTAAATACAACAAAAATAATTTGTAGTATATTAATACATTTTTATTATATGAACCCTGAAAACATTAGAATTTATTTGTAGACTTAATGCTTTGTTTTTTAATGGAACTGAAGAAACAGTTTAGTAGTCTAATATAAATAAATAAATATAGTCAAATATAGTGATTTGGTTTACATCGTGACCAATATCGTTATCGCGCAATATGTAAAAAGCTATATCGTGATATAAAAAAATCCCATATCGCCCAGCCCTACCAGTTTATAAAAGTTTAGGGTAGGGCTGGGCGATATGTAATGTTTTATATTTATATTTTGATTTTTTTTTTTTATTTTGTGCAATATTGATATAAACCAAATAACAATGTTTGTCAAATTTGAACACTTTGCGGCTCAAAATGTGTAATCATCAGCAGGTTATAAAGCATTAATACTACAAATATTCTAATGTTTTAGGCTTTACAGAACAAACGTCAAATTATAACAGCATTTTACACAGAAATATCTTAAGCGTTTTCCTTTTTGAAGAAAATTCAATTGCATGAAGTAATTTATAAACAGTCAAGGATTGTAAAAAAGCGCTATCCAAGTATACACCATTTACCATTTGTTTCCCCAAAGCCATCCATTTATCACATTAGGTTTGCACAGATAATGAGTGGAGTCCAGCAGCAGTGTTTACACACCCGTTTGCTCTGTATCACTTTGTGTGTGTTTGAAGTGGAAAAAGGCTTCATATCAAAGGAAGCAACAGGAGGTTTAATTGCAGCGCGGCGCTTTTGTCCCCGTAATGCGACTAATAACTGCAGCCTCTGAGGAGCTGTGGTCAGATTTCTGTGTGCTCTGTGGTTATTAGAGAAATAGAATGGAGCTTCATGGAGCTGCGCCATACTGTACAGCCTGTTCAAACACCTCACGGTAATAAAGACCTGCTGTCAGCTAGAATGCACAACCATCCCGTCCAGAGAGCGGCGGGACTGGTGCAGTGAAACGGATGAAACCCAGGTTTAACTCACTTTCTATTTGCTAAACAAATCTGATTAAAAAAAAGATAAATCCACACAGTTTGAGCTGGAAATGTTATTAGAAATATCAGAGAAGAAGTGAAGGATTTCACCATCCTGCATGATGGAAATAAAAGCCCCTCTTGTTCAATCTGACCTGTAAATAATTGAATGTCTGGACTATTTCCCTCCAATCTGTTGCAGCTTCAACTGGTCATATAAGACCAGTTCGAGACTGGAAATACCCTGACGGGACATCCTCAGTGCAGGGTATTCATCACGTAACAGAGAATACACTGCAGAGGACACGCGTGTGCAGGTTGAGACATAAATTCAGTCTATCTTTTGAAATGATGAGAATATGCGTCTCTTCTCTGAAATGTGTACATTAGCTGTCGTCCGTATGTTTTCTCTCCATAGCCGTTGGTGTGGGCGCTCCTGTCTGATTGCCACGGTCTCCTTACGCAAACACTTATGCAACCACGCATCCTGGTGGCTGATCCCCCGTTCACCGCGCACGCTGTCATTCCCTGACATTGCCTCTGAAGACGGCGAGTCGCTGCCGTCTTTGAAGGCAGACGGAAAGGATTAGCAATTAATTCTCATCCGTTTCTTTTTTTTTCCAGAAACTTGATTAGTTTAACTTCCGCGGGCTCTAATCTGATCTGTCGCCGTGGCGACGCACCACAAACACACAGGGCGAGCGTGTTTGCCCCCTCTGAACAGAAGGTGTAGTTTTCCACCTGAGAGAGTGAATAAACAGTTCAGCATCGATCTCAGAGGAAGAGGTAAAGGTGAGCTGCATAGAGAAGCCCCTGACATGTTTCCCAGAGTGCAGTTAACCCCGAGAGCAAGCTTAAAGAACGAGCTACAACTTATCAAATCATCATTCAGTTCATCCACTGTCAAGCACGGCGGTGGGAATATGATCATTTGTGCTTGCCTTACACCAACAGGATCTGGATGCTGTCCACTGATTTTTTTTGTCTCTATATAAGAGCCACATATGAGGGCATTTGACCGTGGAGCCGAGTGGAAACCGGGTCACGACTCGGGACAGATGGGCTGAAAAATGGGGCGGGGCTTTGCAGCAAACATCAAGTCTTTGTAATGGGACTCTACAGACATAGTCCCATTCCTCAGATTGTGGGTGGGTAACATTGTATAAAGAGAACTGGAATAAGTGGCCCCTCCCCCCTGGCATTCCAAACAGGAAGTACCTGCTGGTTCCAAGAAGCCAAAATCCCATAGACTTCAATAGAGAAATAAACATCTGTTACTCAGCCATTCTATTGGTCAGAATAATCTTTCTGGCTCTGATACTTTTTTTTTTTTTAACATTCTTGATAATCTTCTTTTTTCCCTTTTTTTAAGTTTATTTATAAGTATTCAATTTATAAATTGCCCTATCAGATGCCTCGATTAAAGCATGTAGTTTCACATCATCAGTTTTTGTGTATCCCGCCCGTGGACTTCCAACAAGCTCCCTCCTCTCTGGCAAGAGTGGTTGCCATAGAAACGACGACTCAGACTGACTTGAACCAATCAATGCTTACTGATAATTTTTGGTTCCAAAATGGCGACTGAAATTACTTCATTCGGTTGGAGCTGAAAGTAAAATCATTTTTCTGTGGGTTGAGTAATATGAGTTTATCAAATTGACCTTTAATGTTGTTAAAGATGTGTTTGGACCTCATTTCTTATTTTTTGTTTGTCTATTTTAATCAAATACAATTTCTCCTCTTATTTTAAAAAATGTTATTTTGCTTTTCTTTTCGCAGATTTGATCATTTTCCTTTCTGTCATTGTGCTGAATAAATGTAATTAATGTCCTCGTCTTGATGCATTGAAGACCTAAATCACAACAGAACAATAGACTAAAATAACTTACAATTTTAGCATGTTTTATCTAATAAATGATCTCTAAACGTAATTCAATTCAACAGACAGAGGGACAGTTTCGTCATTGAAGGACGGTTTCAGAGAGGCTCTCTAAAGTAAAGATGTCAGCGTGGATAAAAGCGGATAAAAAGATTGTGGAACACTTTAAAAACTGTCTTCCTCAGCGTCAGATTCTCATTATTCCACAAGTCAAAACATCATCAAAGGATGAAAATAAACTAAAGAAGTCTCTGTGGGTAAAGAAAAAGACCTACATCTTGTTTTGGAACTCCCAGGAATATTTCCAGAACTCAAAAAATGTAATTCTGTTTTCTTTTTTTATCCTTGCTTAAATTGTCAGATAAGTTTCAGTTCAATTTAAGTTATAAAGAATGTTTCATCCATCACTTCCTGTCTTTTAAGATCGATTATTGTCTTTACTAAACCCTGATGTAACATCCAGTTTGACTCTCAGTCACTGAAACATTAAGACATTCAGTTTTGGAGGATCTTCCAGCAGAGGGAGCTGTGGTTCTGCCTACACTGATGAGCCGCTGTAAATGATCATAAACTGTCCTGTCTTTACCTGTACAGGTATTACTTAACCCACAGGAGCCACTGATGCAGGAATCCTCTGCCTGGTATTCATAAACTACATAGTTTTTAAAATATTGAGTAAAATTTGACCCATGATGAATGAGAAATTCTCAAATCCTTTAAAAACTTTGTGCACTTTGAAACTAGTGAAATTCTGCATATATTTTCAGCTAGAGACACCATTCACACTTTAAAATGTTTGGCCACTGCTGGGATGTCTGGGTAATTTGGTAAATTGGTTAGCACTCTCGAGAAAATGTCCCGGTTCAAATCCCAGCTGGATCATTTCTGTTTTAAGTTGAGAAATGTTTGGGTTTTCTCCGAAAACTCCTGCCAAAAAGGCCAAAAACATGCTTTACAGGTTCACTGGTGTTTCTAAAATGTCCCTGGGATGTTTGTCCCTGCAACAGACTGGTGACCTGTTCAGGGGGAACCCCCCTATACCCAACAGTAGCTGGGATAGGCTCCAGCAACCCTGAAAGGGATTCAGTGGATTCTGAAGATGGATGGACATTGAACAGCTCTGCAGTTTCTTTTATTGCTCCTGCTTATGAAACAAAGCATTTGCTAAAATTTATGTTTTTGTTTTTTTTACTTCAGTTTAAATTAATGAAAAAATAAATACGATGTTTTTTTTTTTATATGCTGTAAAGCAGATCCTATAGAAGCGTTTGAAGGCCAGTTGTGTGAGTGTACTGGTGTGTCAGGTCACACATGGCTCTCAGCTTCCACAAAAATCTCCAGCGCTCATAAATCACTGGTTATCGTACCCCATAAAGCTCGCCACGGGCTCCTGCCTTCATCATGCACACGGGAACGTGAGGATGGGTTTGACTGCTCACTTCCTGTCCTCATCTGCAGGGTTTCCGGTGGCGAACTGTTCGACCGAATAGTGGAAAAAGGATTCTACACAGAAAAGGATGCGAGCACGCTGATCCGTCAAGTCTTGGATGCTGTCAACTACCTTCACAAGCTGGGCATCGTCCACCGAGACCTGAAGGTGATCTGCCATGCGCACACACACACACACACACCCCCACACACACACCCAAGCCCGGCCCTGACAGCCAGTGACTAACTGCTGCAGTAAAGGCGCTGGCTTGACTTATGCAGTGCATTATGGGTCACTGTAGTGTGTGCCAGCTGTTGGAGAGCAATGATTAGTGACAGAGGTCTATAAAACAGCTCACTTTAAAGGTAGAAAGATAAAAACTGTTATTTCCTTTCATTTAACGTTTTAAATCAGGTAATAAGCGTTAATATGTTTCCTCTTTCCCTGCAGCCGGAGAACCTGTTGTATTTTAACCCTCAAGATGAATCCAAGATCATGATCAGTGACTTTGGTTTGTCTAAGATGGAAGGCAGCGGCGACGTCATGTCCACAGCCTGCGGCACGCCGGGATATGTGGGTAAGGCAGGGTCACCCCATGAAACTTCCTTCATTTTTCCATTTCCTAATCTTATTAGATCAGGTCAAAAGATCTTCAGCTACATATGAAGAACGAGAGAATTTAGTTTTGAACAAATATAAACATTTGAATTGTTAAAGGGGAAGCCTGATAATCCCTCCTGATTACAAATGTTTGTTTACTGCAGTCCGCTGACTTCACTAACATCTCATCACTTCTAAATGTAATTTAGATTTTTCAGTGCATTGTGTTCTGTATCCTGATTGGCTGTTGACCTTGTCAATCAATCTCCTCTGTGCTGCTTCCTGTCCAAAAAGAGTTCGGTTTGCCAGATCAGCCTACATTTTCCATCTGGATCAGATCTTTGTTTTCATTCTATAACCCTGAACTTATTTTTCCATGAAAGTTTGAACTTTGAGAGTTTAAACAAGAGAGAAATATGTAAAAATGTCTGTTTGAGTTAAGTCTGTAAAATGGGATTAACAGTCTTAAAGCATCTTTAATGTCACAGACTTCACCCTTCACGAGTTTTTTTTGGAGCATAACTCCCCCAAACAACAAGGGAGCGCTGTGTTCCAAAAGTGACAAACTAAAGTGGATCTTCTGGCTTGTAGAGAAACTCATCTGACCGTTTGTTGAGCAGAGAATGTTCTGTCTGCTCATGCAGACAAACTGTTAGTAACCTTCTAGTACACATGTGCCACAGTCAAGGCCCGGGGGCCGGATCTGGCCCTCCGGATAATTCTATCTGGCCCTCCAGATCATTTTATTTCATTGTTTTTAATGGTCCGATGCACTTATTTCTAACTTGTATAACTTTGATGAAATATATTTTTATTGAGAGTAAAATATTGAAAGTTATTTAAGGTTTAAGTTTATTTATTCTGGAGTAATATTCCTGCCTTCTTATTATTCATAATTATGTTAAAAAGTTACAGTTTTAAAGGTTTAGAAATTGACATTCTGCTAGCTTTTTTGAGTATTTTGGCATTTACTAAAAATTTTTTGGCTAATTTAGAGTTAGGCTAATATTTACATGCTAGCTGTTCTGGCTAATTTAGGCTTTTTTGAGTTTTTTGGGCTATTTCGAAGTTTAGCTATTATTTTTTCAGCTACATGCTAGCTGTTTTGCCCAACATACGTTTTTTAGGCTAATTTGGCATTCAGCTAATATTTTCGCTGGCTATCAGCTTCAGCGTTTTTAGCACTAGCACATTCAGCGCCCAGATTTAGCTAACAGCATTCACACTAGCATAATCTCAGGTAATGCTATAAATGTAGCTCACAATTATGTTAAAAAGTCAGTTTTAAACTTTTAAAAATGTAGTTTTAGAGCATTGAATAAATGTTTATCCTGTTCAACCCAAGGTGTGTTTTGGATTTTGACCCTGTGTGGGATTGGGTTTGACACCCCTGCTCTAGAAAATAACCCATCACTCGTCCCTCACAACTGTAAGACTGACATAAAACTAAGAAAACATTGTTTTTGGGATTGTTGACTGACAGAATCATTTGAAAAGAACATGACGGCGTAGATAGAAGCAATATTACTCCTACAAAGGATAGAAAACCATTGATTTTTCTTTCATTACAGAGGAGTAGCAACATTTTATTCACATCTGTACACTCAATTAAGCATTTCTTTTATTTAGTAAAATCAGCTCCAGATGTCGTAGTCATTCCATGCTCTGAGCCATTTTCCCAATCAGATTGTTCAACCACTCTGAGGCTCTTTTTCTTGTTCATCTGTCGAGCAGATGACTTCATATGGCCCATAGAAGCCCAGAATGTCAGAACTTAGAGCTCTGTCTCCCTCTCTGGTTACTGGTGGGAGCCATCTCCGGTCTGCTAACACTCCATCTCCCAGTGCACAGTTCCCAGATGATGCTCACCTGACGTTCATTGACAATCACCCACATGACACTAAAGCAACCCACAGAGCCTCGCTCAGTGCGAAGTATTGTTTGTGCCATTCAGCCTCCATACTGAGCGTTATATCCTGGTCTTATATTCTCTCTTCTGTTTTCCTGCCTCCTGTCCTCAACCCTCGCCTGGACTCTGACCATTCTAGCTAGATCTCTGTCTGTCTAACCCAACTTTGGCTCTGTGGACTTTTAGCTGCACGTGTCATCCTGTTAAACTCGTGTCCACTTCACTGTGAACACATGTAGAAAGTAGGGATGTGAATCTTACAACATGTCACGATTCGATTCGATTCCGATTCTTGGGGTGCCGATTCGATTCTGAAACGATTCTCGATTCTCGATTCAGACATTTAAAACACAAAGAAAATTTTTATAAAAAAAGGGAATGTATTTATGATACTGTGCAAACTTATATTATTCAGACCCTCAAGGATTTCACAGAAGATTTTTATGATTGTTCTGGCCCGAAATGGCCGATGTTGCAGCAGCTTTTGTAAAAAGTTGCAATGTGTTTGAATATATTCATATTTTTAAAAGTGCCTAAAAATTTTAATTATGAAATACAAATCATATTCTCATGTTCAATTCTTTTTATGATGACATATGCACAAAGTAGATACAACACAGCATCATCCCCTTGAGCTGTCATTGAACTTGAATAGAACTGTCAAACATAAAATGAACTTTGGTCTTTCCTGCTAACATAACCCAAATATGTGTTGATTAAACATATTTTAGAATAAAATATTTCCAGATTTCCAGTGAAAAATCATGAACTTAAAAACATGATAAACAGATGAATCCTCAGATGTTCTCAGAATCCTCCTCTTTATCTATTTCTAAAGCATCACTGCTGAGCTGCTGGTAGAGGAAGACAAAGGCTTTGAGGAGCTGATCTGGTTTTATTGATCTGCTCTGTTTTAAAGAAGCTTCTCTCAGCTTCTCTGTACCTGCGACCCCCGTGCCGCGTGCGCGCCCGGGGACAGCGCACCTTCACCCCCGCGTGCACGCAGCGCATGCTCACCTGCGGAGTGACCGTTCACGCGCGTTATTAAGAGAAAAAGTGAGAGGACTATAGAACGATAATTAAAGAGAGCACGGCCGAGTCGGAAGGGAAACGGTCACGTGGTCATCCATGACTGTCGTCACGGTAGATTGATCTCAATAAAGTTGCGGTGAAAATAAAAAGCTGCAAGGTGCGCAACAAATCTCGGGGTTTGATTGGATTAGCATTAAAAGTTGTAATCGAAACATCAGGAAATCCTGGAGGGACGAATGATTTCAACAGTATGAAGGCAGAGAAAGACTTTTCAAACTTTAAGCTCCCGGTGATGACAAGATATTGACGCAGCGGCATTTGAAGTTCCCGAAGTGTCTGATTTTAGGCAGATTTTCCACACTACGTCATGTCAAAGCTCCTTACACCGGGATTTGTGGAATCCGAAGTGAGCCATACATTTGCCAATTTATAACGGGACAGGAGGAATCTCTTTTTCTCTCATGCTGCGTAGCGCGCGCGCTCAGTAAACTCCGCTCGCCTCCAGGGAAAACAAACTACGGTAGCCGTTTCGGGACAAACATTACGGCTTGCAAGTAAGCTAGCAGGTTCGAGCCATTAAATAAAACATATAAATGCAGGAATATGGCGGGAGGGGCGAATCGATTCTTGGATATTTAGAATCGATTCTGAATCGTTAAAAATGAGAATCTAGATTCGAATGTGAATCGATTTTTTCCGACACCCCTAGTAGAAAGCTTCCATCACTGAGATGAAAGTGATCTCTGTCTTGAGTTGCTACAATAGCTGCTCTTTTTCCCCCTCTTTTGTTCTCAAAAGGCTTAAACTGAATCTCAGCTTCTTCCCACTGTTTACAAATGAGTCATCAGCTTGTCGGATCCCATATGGACGGTTTATGGATGGCTGCAGGCCGCCAAAAGAATGCGTTGAAGCACATGTTGCTACCATGTGACAACATTTAAGTTTCCTTTGTTCACTGCTCTGCTTCTGTGTGTTTGATGTTCTTATGGTCAGTCATCCCAAGTTCACACATGCAATGTTGAATGTTCCATCTTCTGTCTTATACAAACCCAGCCAGGCTTTTCCATTACCAGCATTTTTATCATCCCCCCAAACTGGCAGATTTTCTCAGACTTTGCTGTAATCCCTCTGAAATAGGACTCAAGCATAGAGACATTCATACTCACTCAAACAATATCTTCAACTGGGCTTCTTACAGACTTTAAATCGTTTGATTCTGTCCTGTCTCTCCCTCCCTTTAGTCTTTCCACATATGTCTCTGTTTGCTTTTTTTATCCGTCGATCTGCAGTCTAAGTCCCTCATCCTGACCCCTCTTTTCCTGGTCTCCAGCAGAGTTTAGCCGAGCCCAGGGCCGTCCATCAGAGACATCTCGTGTCTAAATATGAAGGAAGTATAAGTATAGTTGCAATAAAAACAGATATGAATGATGAGAAATCCTCCCCTGCTATTTTTTTTAAAACAAAGCTGTTCAAAGTTATCCTAAACAAATGCCTTATGCCTTAGTCACATACACCCGTAAGATACACCCAAAAAACCTCAGTCGCCTCAGAGGGTAGAGGCCAGTCGACTTTGGCCCTTCTTATACAAGGCATCACTATTATCAGTTCAGTCCAGTTTATTGTTCAGGTGAACACCCAGGTGCTTGAAGCTGTCCACCACTTCCATGTCTGAACCTGGATACTCACCGGTGTGTAATCTGGTGTCCATCACCACCTCCTTCGTCTTGCTAGTGTTCAAGCACAAGTGGTTGCACCCACACTGGCGATACTGGTGATTCAAGATGACCGACCTGTACTCGATCCCTTCAGACACATCTAACAATGACTGAGTCATTGAGAACTTTTATAGGGGACAACTGCTGGTGTTGTATGTGAAGTCCGAGGCATAGATGGTGAGAGCACCATACTGCGGCCTATTGGTCAGGTAGTCAGTCAGCCATGACAATCTTTCGTCTTCTATCCACTCCTGTTTCTGGAGAGCTGGCTGGACAATGTAGAATTGAAAAACTTGACCCTCACGGCGGTTGCGGCAGCCTACAATTGAGTCAGCGTCCAGTGCAGCAGGTAGATGACGGTGTCATCCACCCCAATGTTTGGCCTGCAGGCTAACTGAAGCGGGTTCTCACTACAGATGAAGGTAGCTAAGGAAGAGCCTCTTCGTAAATTGGGGGGGTCAAGGCTATCAGTCTGTTGTGGTTTAGCTCCTTAGGATGTCTAAGGGACTGGACCAAACTGGAGGTGTTCCACAGGGCAGGGAGCTTCCCCAGACTTTGCCTCAAGTTGAAGATTTATGACCATATACGTCTTGCTCCAAAAAAAAGGATAATCCAGTCTCTTCCTTCGCTAAAATTTCTCGGTAACAAAGACAGAGATCCAAGGGGAGAAGGAGCACTCTGGAGACGTCCTGGAACGAGGAGGAATCCAGTTAGGAGAGGCAAACAAATCCAACATCCAAAGACGAGAGCTCAGAGGCAGACAAGTCTGATCCATACACCAACAGGTCAGACTTGATCTTAACCACGGACAAAAATAGAGTCAAAACGCCAACGAGCAAAAACGTGTTGAATGCTGGACCGTGAGCTAAGAAACAACAAACTAGCAGAGAGCGTGAGGAACCGTCAGTCCTAAATACTGAGGCTCACAGGTGGGATGAATGACAGTGATTAGACACCAGGTGGAGGCTGGGAAAGAGGAGATCTCACCAGCAAAACTCACCACAGATCATGACAGGATCAAACTCCCAGAGGGGCACAGCCGACTTCAGGCTTCATTTTGGCTTTAAAGACCCAGCAGGAGATATCAGAGATGATGTTTGTCTTTCTCAAAATAAATCCTTCATCTTTAAGGAATATAATCTAAAACTGGTTCAAGTCTATCACAGTACTTGATAGATAAGTTAAGTCTTTTTTTTTTTTTTTTGGGTTGAGGGAGGGGGAACTGGGGGGGGGGGGTGCCTATTCTGTGCGAGTGTTCTTTTCTCCTTTTCTGTATTTGCTTTTTAACACACTGTGTTTTTAATGTATTTTATTTGATGTTATGTTAAGCGCTTTGAGCTTCTTTGGAATGAAAGGTGCCATACAAATAAATAAAGTTTGAGTTTTGAGTTTGAGATGGAATCAATCCAATCTTGCGTCAGTGACATTCATTTGTCTACTGAACATGTGTCAAAGGCAAGGCCTAATTCTATCCGGCCCTCCAGACCAGTGGTCCCCAACCACTGGTCCGTGGACTCCTTGCCACCGGGCCGCGGGAGAATTTTTTTTTTCTTTTAAACGGAAATATTTTGAAAATCGACCGGATTCTCTCGATTAGCTTGAGTGCTAAAAGCAGTTTGGCGGCGTGTAACACGTTTGCAAATGGATCAGATAAGTGGGACAGAGCAGACGCAAGAACAGATGATTCCCGCACACCAAGCTGGTCTGCAGAGAGATGAGACGGTCATGAACGAAACTAATCTTTAGAACGGTCATAGAAATGCTAAAACGAGCTGATCTATACGGATGATCATTTCAGAGAAGTTGTGAACACGTGATTGATTAATGCACAAAGTAGCAGGGCGGGGGTGGGGAGTGGAGGAGAAAAGGGGACCTTTGTGGCTCGTGCAGGTAGAGGGGCGATCAAAGTCACGAGTTTAAAGTTTTGTTTTGTAAAAACTGTCTTCACTTGAAGCTTTTGCATGGAGCTTCAAAGTATTGAGATTTTTTTTTTATTGGCGTCAATAATTGATTTATGTGTGTGTAACATTTTGTTCCTATTTAGTTTATCTTTTTTAATGAGATGATCTCATACATATACTACACACACACACACACGCAGCTATCAATTTCATTATTTAGCACTTGCATTTTCAGCGGCTAAATCGAGCTTACAGAATTTCCACTAGCATCATCGCAGGTACAGCTATACATCTAGTTTATAACTACGTTAAAAAGTTATAGTTTTAAAGTTTTAAAAACACCTAAGATGTGTGTTGGATTTTGGCTCCTTGTGCGATTGAGTTTGACTGATCTACTGGTTTGACAACATAAATCCTTGAACAGAAAGACAATGAACCCAACACCAGACGAATGGAAATAAGGACACAAACTGGAACCGAGAGAAACAAGAACTCCTTCAGTATAAGTTGAGTAGAGAAACACATACGTTTATGTTTTGAGGCTCAGACCAGGACGGCCTCTTTACAAACCACCAATAGCAGAGAAACTGATGCTGAAGGTAACTACACCCATGGAGTCGTGGGAATCTGAAAGTCTAAATTTCCCACCATAACCTGAGCCCACATGTGATTTTGATTAGGCTTCACATAAAATGTCTGGATGTTGTTTCTTACTTTCCGTACAGTCTCGTTAAAACTTGATGTTTCCGTACAACTTTCTTACAGAAAGCTGAAGCTGAAGAAGCAAAGCGATTGAGATATTGTTGATTTATTAACAGGCCACTTTGAGTTCATTCTGGGTTTTCACTGTAAGGGTTGTGTGTTGTCTTTCAGCTCCAGAGGTGCTGGCTCAGAAGCCCTACAGCAAAGCCGTGGACTGCTGGTCCATTGGAGTGATCGCCTACATCCTGTAAGCACCAGCCTGACTTTTTCTATCAGATGAACCGGTTCAACCAAGATTTCTCCCCAAAGAGTAAATCGTCAGAAAACAACAGATCCACTGACATTTTTGAAAGGCTTCACTGACACTGAAAATGCTGCTGAATTGAGCCGGGTCAGCTCAGGTTGGCTGGCATTAAACCCAAGCTGTGCTCACCCGTGGTTCGCCCATGCTGTCTATATTTGCACATATTTTCCCTCAGTCAGGCTGATTGGACCCCCTGTGATGACTGTGTGGGCAACACAGACTGCTTCTTATTTTCCCCTCAGTATTTCTCCTGGAACTGAATTCTATTTACAGCTGTGGACATTTGATGACTCTAAATCAGAAAGGAAAATGGCTGCAGAAGTCGACGTGTTTCATATTCCTACTCTTCACATTTGTGTAGTTTATGAAAATCCGTTCTTGAGACAAAAACTGTACAGCGTAAAACAAAGAAACTCTGGACAACTCAACACAAACCAAATTTTGAAAAAATGCTGAATCTTTTTGTAATGGAATCAAAGCTAGAATTCTTTCATGTCTTTTCAAAACACCGACTTTAAACTTCAAAAACATCAGATGAGCTCCTTTAATCCATAAGAACCCATGGTGACATCCGTCTAACACGGGGGTCGGCAACCTTTCACAGTAAAAGAACCGTTTGGACTCATTTTCTACTGATCCAGATCTAGAAGGAGCCGCGTAATCTTACTTTATCCTTTTAAGAAATTAGGATTTTTTTAAATTTTAATAATAAATATAAATTATATCTCTTTTTGACACAAACAAAAGCAAATACATTAAAGGTAGCTCTCTCAAAATGGGTTTTTTTAAAACTTATTTTCAAGATAGAAGATGCTCTGAATCACAGATGATTTTTTCTGATTTGTCGACTATTTAGGTCATGTATAAACTGGATGTAAAGCACCCATTTTAACCATCATTAGCTTTAAACTAACTAAAAACTATATAGCAGTACCTGCAATAATGCTAGTGTGAATGCTGTTTTCTGAATTTGGCTGCTGAAGATGCTGAAATAGAGAGCTAAAAAAGTGTTGAAGCTGATAGCTGAAATCGCTGAAGCTGATGGATGAAAAACCTGAAGCTGATAGCCAGCTAAAATATATGTTAAATGCAAAATTAGCCCAAAAAAATGACAATGAGCCTAAGTTATCCAAAACAGTTAGCATGCAGCTGAAATATTAGCTAAACTCCAAATTAGCCTAAAATTATCTTCTGGATAGAACCCAATGTGTACAGGCAGAGGGCTTTTCATCAAGTTTTATGAAGGTCTCTAAAGGTGTGCCACAAGGATCTATCCTTGGACCACTTTTATTTATTCTCTACATAAATAAGACAGAACAATGCTAAATGTCATTTTTATGCTGATGATACTGTCCTTTATAGCACTGGAGGTTCTCCGGCAGAGGCTGTTCAAAAACTGCAAGTAGCTTTTACCGCTCTTCAGAAATATTTTTACAATCTAAAACTTGTTCTGAATGCAGAGAAAACAAAAATGATGTTGTTCTCAAAATCTAGAAAAGAGAAATTGTGCCTCAAATCAGTACCTACAAGTTACAAGGTCAGGAAATTGAACAGGTTACCATTATAAATACCTGGGTTTTTTAATTGATGAGTCACTTTTCTTTTACTCCTCACATTCAGCAACTTGGTCAGGAAACTGAGAATCAAACTTGGCTTTTGTTTCAGGATTAAATCCTGCCCAGTTTTGAAGCTAAAAAGCAGCTTGTTTCTGCCACATTTTTTACCAATTGTAGACTATGGTGACATTTTATTATGCATGCTTCTTCCAGGACTTTACGGGCTCTAGATACTGTTTACCATGGAGCCTTAAGATTTATAACAAGCCTCAAAACCCTGACACATCATTGTGTGCTGTATGAGAGAGTCGGGTAGACATCTTTGTCACTACGTAGACTTAAACACTGGCGTCTTTTTATCTATAAAGCCATGTTAGGTTTAATTCCCAAATATCTATCAGATTATTTGGTGCCACGGATTTCTGTAGATTATCATCTGAGGTCTCAAAATGTCCTGATGTTGTCTGTGCCTAGAGTCAGAACTGAGTTGGGAAAAAAGGCTTTCAGTTTTTCATCTCCTACATCCTGGAATCAGCTACAGGCTGTAATTGGGCTTGAAAATACGATACCACTTCACATGTACAAGAGGCTTTTAGATATTTTAGAGAGTCAGTCTTCCTCATGTAAATGTTTTATATGAAATTATTATTATTATTGTTATTATTTATATTTTTAACTTACTCTACTTACTTTATTACTTTTAATGTGTATTTAGTAATGCGTAATTTTTTTGTCTGTCCTGTAATATTTGTTAAATGTTTTGCTGTCTCTTGGCCAGGACACTCTTGCAAAAGAGATTTGCAATCTCAATGAGTTTTCTCCTGGTTAAATAAAGGTGAAATAAATAAAAAATAAAATAAAACCCTTAATGGATGTCAAAATAATCTAAAAAGCTAGCAGAATGCCAGATATAAACTTAAACTTTTCTACACTCTGACTACATATAATATAAAGTAAGGACAAATCAACTATTAAATTAGTCATCGACTATTTTAACAGTTGATTAGTCATTGATTTGTTGACTAATCGTGTCAGCCCCTTTTCAGAGCAAATATGTGACTTACAGAAACTACACTCATTTTCATTTGTTCAGTATTAGTGCTTTAATGCACCGATACATCGATGCGTTCTTCAGCCTGAGGCTCTGTGAAGATGTGACAGATGCTCAGGAAGCTTTGATAGCTTCCTTGAAGTTTCCTGCATTGATGGTTCTGGTGTCTCTCTACTGCAGCCCACAGATTCAGATTCAGGTCAGGTGAGTTTGTAATCCAGTCAAACAGTAACTCTATGGTCACTGAAGCAGCTTTTGCTACTTTTGGCACTTTGGTAGGTGATTAGTCCTGCTGGAACATGAAAACAGTGGTTTAGTATTAGTAGACCAGCAGATGACATGACACCCTCATCAAAGACTAAAAACTCTGGATTTCCAAAGGAAATTCAAAATGCACTTTCATCGTGTGGTGAGGTTCACGGCTGGTGAGGCATGACGTCATCAGTCAGGTTTACAAGCTTTAAGACGGAGCTGACCCCCACCCCCCACCCCTTTTAGAAATGTTAAATAAATATTTTAATCAATAAATTAAGGGCTGGAAAGCTCTGACTCTATCTGCCAACACTGCCTACAGAGCAACTTATTCACCATTTGACTGACAACAGATTAAGTGTTTAAAATTTCATTTCAACATTTTTTTTCTGTTTACAAACTGTAGCATAAAAAGAAATCACCAAAATTGTTTTTATTGACTGAATGAATGAAGTCTGTGTGCTGCTTCTTCTGAAGAAACAGATGAATCTTCTGTTTGTAGAAGTCTTCTTTTTCAATTTAAAATAAAGCGCGTTTTATTTTGATAGAAAGACTGAAACAACACAGGCATGTGTAAGCTAAAGCTACATTCAGTGTGTGCGGCGCTGGGTCCAGCGCTGTCCGGCAAATTTGAACAGGAAACTCATAAATTTGCTGCTTTTTTTTTTTTTTTTCACCAAAGAAATGTTGAGAACCTGCACAGAAAGATAATCATAGAAAAACGCATGTCTAAAAAATAAGATTCGATTTTTATTTTTAATTTTAAAAAGTATGTTAATCTTATTTAATTTATGTCTTTTTTAGCTATATTTTGCCTCCCCTGACTGCACGTCACTGTCTGAAAGAGGACTTTAGACCAGCATTTCTGAACTGCGCCTCTGTTTCCAAAATCTCCTCTGAGGGGGTGTGGCTTTTGGAGGCCCACTCCTGTCCCTCCCTGTCTGATAATGATATCTCTGTGTCTCTCTAGCATAAATCTTCCCCGCTGCTACATGAAAACCTCCATGAATCTGGGTAATGTCCAGTTGTATGGTTCTGATCCAGATGTCAGCTCACATCTTTATAGACAGAACTTCCTCCAAAATCCTGATTCTTTCTCCTTCCAGTTCAGCAAAGACTCTTTGATGTTTCTTGACGTTGCTGTGATCAATCCATTCAATCCATTGGTTTCTCAGAGCAGAAAATAATGAAAGCTAACATCCAAATGCTCTTTGATTGATTTACAAGCCTTTCCAAGTGCGGTCAAACGAGCCGCCGTTCACATTTCCGTGGTCACATCAAGAAGCTCCGTGGAGTCTGTTGGAGATTTTCCAGCGTTCTCAGGACTGCTAGCGTAAGCATTGGATGAAAGTCAAAGGAAAAATCCAGTGACGGCTGATTGGAGCACAGAAATGTGAACGGCGGCTCATTTGACTGCAGTCAATGTGAAGGTAGCATCTTCTCTTCTCCAGCTTTTTCTCTTTGCATTGGAGGGGACTTTAAACACACTTGCATTAGCTCCTCCTCGATGTCTGCATAGGCCGTGTAATTGTATGAGAGGCAGAGATATTTAGGTAGAGGAACATAAACTGGAGTTTGGAAACGTTGTTTTAGATAAATGAGCAACAGTTCCAGTTCTTTGTGATTGCAGTCTAAAGCCCCAGGTTTCCTTTTTTCGGGCTCAGACTCCTACGGATGATCCCAGAGATGATCGGTGTAGTTCAGTTCCATCCATGCTGCAGGTCAGAGGTCATCTGCAGTTATCAGATATTCAGCTTCCTGTGTAAACACGGTGTGGTGTGTGTGCAGGGACAGAGAGGGAGCAGCTTCCTGCTGACAACAAGCACAATTAGCGCTGGGATTCAGCCCTTGTTAGCTTTCAGCTGCTTCTCAGGTGGAAAGATCACATCAGCTAATCAGCCATGATAATCACTGGCTAACCTCGGTGGGTGTGTGCGCATTCAGAAGAGGATTGTTGCTCCTTCATTTTCCTCCTGTTGTGTGCTTTTGTTGAGTCAGCACAGAAGCAGCCAGGTCTTAAAGGAAGAAACACAACGCCAGTCTCCTCTGAGGAATCCTCCTCTTTCTCTCTGATGTGTGTCGATGGAGGACGCTATTTCAGCAGGTTCTTTTTTTTGCAACATTCCTGGTTCATGCAGCTGTTTGTTAATGAAGTTCAGATGATGTTTTTGCTGGAGTTTCAGCTCATTATGAAGAATTAAACTGAATCTGCTCTCATTCTCTCTGGAAGTTGGTGTTAGCATGAAGCAGCTAGCTGCTACCCACTTTGATCCCAAATCCCAGTTTTGGAGTTTTTTGTGTTAGTTTGCAGCAACATCAAACACGACGTTCAAAGAGATCTCTTTCTAGTCTTAAAAGGTTCAGAAACTTTGGGTTGCTGAATGGTGTGTAATGATTGGTAAAGATGAACAGTAAGTGTTGATTCAGCCGTCAGCTTCACATTCCTGGTTTAAGTTCAAAATGTTGCCAGAAACAATTACCGGTAGTCCCTTTAGCTCCAACTTTTCAATGTTACCCCTTAACATTGGAGCTGCAGCTCCAGTGTTGATGCTCTTTGAAATCTTTTATTCTTTTGCACATTTGACATAATTCCATTAGATTCCATTGGCAGCTTTGTGCTAAAATGCATGTATGAAATACTGTTTCATACTGGCACAAAGCTGCTTTTCTCAACTTCCAGATTCCATCAGAATTACAATAAATCTACAAACAGTTATCTCCATTGACTGTAAATAAGAACTGGACCGAGTGAGTGTGACATCACCGTTAGAAAATGTTTTACTTCCAGCTTCAGTGACAGACCTTTTTTCCTGATGCAGATGTTACCATGTTGGAACCAGAAATTGTCAGTAAGCTGTGATTGGTGCAGTCTGAGTCATTGTTTCTATGGCAACCACTCTCACCAATCACGACTGAGCTTGTCTGAACTCCACACTCCTACCTGTGGAAAACGGGCCCAGGAGAATCTTGTTACAAATGTTGGACGTGAGACATCTGATTGGTCAGTTTATACCTTAAATACCATGAAAAACATCATGATAAAATGAATATTATAAAGAAGAGCGATAGAATGACTGAGTGACAGATGTTTATTTCTCTGGAGAAGTCTATAGGATTTTGGCTTCTTGGAACCAGCAGCTACTTCCTGTTTGGAACACAGGGGGGGAAGGGCTATTCAGTCCAAATCTTATATACAGTCAATGTTTTATTTCCTGTCAGCGGGGATTTCTCTGGTGTTAAAGGTTTAAGCCGTCTTTATAAACCAAAATAACACATACAGCAATTTTAGTCGACTAAACATCACAAGGTTAAATAGTCTGTCGAAGGTAAGAATTGAAACAGGTCAAAATAAAGCTTACGAACATAAAATAGTCAAATAAATGTTAAAATGTATAAACATAAAACTGTCAAAGACTTTTAAAGTTTTATTTTTTTATAGACTTTAGAAACATCAAACCCTTAAAAAGCAGGTATTATTCATTCAAATAAACCTGTAATTGTTGGAAAATGTTCACATAAATTATTAACAGGAAAGATCTGAACCATTGTTTCAAAATCGAAAACGGAAAATCAGTGCAATATAGTGGTCCTTCGTTATAACTGCTCACCTTTTGCAGTCTCACAGATGTTTTTTCACAGCACATTGGGTCGTGCATGCTGATTGGCTGTCGATCCTGTCAATCAAGCACTTCTGCATTTTGTCTTCTGTGCAGAATGTGTTCCAGATAGATCTTTTGATAGTGATCAGATCTTTGTTTTCATCCTATAATACTGAACTTATTTTTCTATGAAGGTTTGAATTTTGATCGTCTAAACAAGAGAGAAAAGTCTGAAAAAGCTCATCTCTGTCTGAAATGAGAAATGAAAGTTAATTTCTAGACAGTTGCAGATATTTGTAATTCCTTTATAAACTAACCCAGTGTCAAAGCTCTTCTTAACTCCACTGGTGCTATCTTGGTGCAAAGATTGATGATTTATGGGTGTCCTTTGCTATTCTTCACAATAAAAATAGGAAAAAATTTAACCTATCAAAATTTTTGTCTTTGGAAAAGAGTATAAATACAGACATATTATAAAAAGGAATGCTTGTACAAACTAAAGACAACACAAAATAAATGACTCTGTTCCTAACCTGTGAAAAAGTAGCTGGTAAAGTGATGAAGATGAAAATAACAGCGACGAGGTCATAGAGTTCAAAGACTGAGTATTTGGAAGTCTGTTGTGCCTGCTTTCAACGCCCTGACGGCTCTACACCAGGGCAGTAAAGGGAAGCGTGGATGAGCAGAGGCTCTTTAAAAAGTTTCCAGGACCTCCAGAGCTTCAGAGCGCAGGAGAAGAGGTCCTCCCCGCTCTCATCGCTCCATTAGAACAGGTTCTGAGAAGGTCGTGACGAGCCTCACTTCACTGGGAAAAACAGTCACCAGTGGATTTCTACGGTGGCCAAAATGTCCAAATCACTCAAATGTATTAAAGGTCACAACAACCAGTAAAAAAAGCAAAGCAAGTAATAAAAAAACCTTACATTTATAAATCAAAACACAATTTCTAAAGAGAAAAGTGAATACCTGAGATAATGCAGGTGGAAATGCTTTTTTCTGAACGTGGTCTCTGAAAATGCTGAAGGCATTTATTGTAATTACTAGAAAACGTCCTGGACGTGCTGAACATTTTGATGCCAAACCTACATAATTGTAGAAAGTGAACAAGGGCTTGAAAAACGTTGTGAAAACTGCAAAAAACTTTCAAAGATTGCGCATAATTTATAAGTGCCAAAAGTTCAGGAATGTCCTGAACATTCTGATCTCTTTGATACTGAACATGCATATTTTGCAGAAAGTATCAAAATAATTGAAGAATTAAGTAGAAAAAAAATTGCGGAAAATTAAAAAAAAAAGTAAAAAAAAATTGTAACATTTAAAAAAAAATGCAAAAGTAATAGTACAAACATGAATTTTCTGAACATGTTGAATGTTTTCACACCGACATAAGATTGGTCACAGAGAATTGGAAGAATTTTGTAAAAAAAAAAAAAAAAAAACTGCAAAAATTGCAAAAAAAAAAAATTGAAATTCGCAAAAGGTATAATAACCAAAAGTACAAGCAGGAATGTGATGAAAGTCCTTAAGGTTTTGATACCAAATGTGCATATTTTGCAGAAAGTGCACAAATATTTGAAGAATTACGTGCAAAAAAAAAAAAATCACCAAAATTGCTCAAAAAATCAAAAGTTGTGTAAAGTGAGACGCCTAAATAATAGTACATGCATGAACGTTCTAAACATGCTGGATGCTTTGATTGCAGAATTTTCAGGAATTAAAAAAAAGAAAAAAATCTTTTTTATTTTTAATGGGGCTGAAAAATTGCATAAACTGTGTAAAATCTTAAAACCAGCGGTACAAGCAGAAATGTTGTGAAAGTGTTGAACGTTTTGACATTGAGATTGCAGAAATTGCTGGACGTGGGATTGAGTTTTTATACATTTAAAAAACATACAGAAGAATAAATGAGGAATAATAATAAAGAGATCACTATAGTGTTAATGCTTACAAAGATTTTACACAATGAAAAATCTGACTAAACAAAAGTAATTTATAGAAATCCATATGAACACAACAAGAAATCGTAAAAGGTAGGTTCTATAGGACATCGCTGATTGGATGATGATATCCTGCATCACTTCCTGAACGTTTGGGTGAAATGATGAACACATGTCATTATCTTTAATTGTTGCTATGATCTTCAGTGTCTTTTTGTTCACAGATTATTTTTTGGCGTGATTTGGACCTTCATGGCCACCATAGATTTGTCATGTTGTATCATTGGTTATGTTTCAAAATGATTACATTTTGTTAAATTCTTATCTCATATTCTCATAAAAAAGGAAATTCGGTCTGTATTTTAGCTCTATTTGGATTTCTGGTTAATGAAAAGAGCAACAAAAGCTCCATAGAAAGGGAGTGGATTGTGACGGGAACTTCTGCTCTGCAGGTTGTGTGGATATCCTCCGTTCTACGACGAGAACGATTCCAAGCTGTTTGAACAGATCCTCAAAGCCGACTACGAGTTTGACGCTCCGTACTGGGATGACATATCGGACTCCGGTGAGCCTTCAGCCTCACGAGTTTAGTCACATTTTCCCTCCACACGGTCCACAATCTTTCTTCCTTTTGTTTATTTCACAGTATTTCACTGATTTGTCGTAAGACTTGTACGGCCAACCAGAGAACGTGTCGTGTACTGTTGTGTATTAAATGTAATTCTCAGTGTTTATCACCTTCAGCCTGTGGACTTTCTTTTACCGGGTGTTCGATGTTCCTCGTTTCTCCTCTGATTTCTTCACACCTGTTTCTTTCTGAAAATCCGTCTGTTTTTCATCGACCGACAGTCACCATCTGGTCCTCGCACACCTGACATTCCTGACCTTTAGTCTGGGTTCTCGTTGTGTGGATCACTAAACACTTCTCCATCGCAGCCTGCGACCACATGTGCTGAGCGCTTATGCATGTGTTTGTTAAAAGCAGTCAAATCTGTGAAATGAATTCTTTAGAGGAGTTTC
Organism: Oryzias javanicus; assembly: GCA_003999625.1. NCBI lineage: Eukaryota > Metazoa > Chordata > Actinopteri > Beloniformes > Adrianichthyidae > Oryzias > Oryzias javanicus. The sequence goes on from CM012459.1 coordinate 2,819,639, forward strand.
TCAGACAGGAAGTAGAACATTTTTAATTTCAAAGCTTATTTTTCAGCATATAAATAAGAGAAAGTCTCTCTGCTTAGTTGTTGCTGATAACATTAAAAGTGACATCCATGGTTTTCTGTGTGAAGTGTTCCTCTGTTTCACAGATAACATCTTTTTTTCTTTTGTTAGCCAAGGATTTCATCAGCTGTCTGATGGAGAAAGATCCAGCCAAGAGATTCACCTGTGAGCAGGCCCTCAGACACCCGTGGTGAGAAGCACCGCCCGAATCAAAGACTCGTTAAAAAAAGATCCACATCCACTGAAGATGAGGAGCGTTAAAAGAGAATTCTTTGTGTGTTTTGGTGAATGATTTTTTTTTTCTCTTGTAGGATCGCTGGGGATACGGCTCTGTGCAAGAACATCCACGAGTCCGTTAGCCGGCAGATCAGAAAGAATTTTGCCAAGAGCAAGTGGAGGGTGAGATTCTTGTCCTGCAGTTTGTTCTCTGCTTTTGGACAACTTCATCACATGCAAATGTGTTTTTATGTTTGGAGAAAAAAGAATGGTTTAGAAAAAGAAGCCTGACTTTTTCTCCCATCAGAATTAATCCCCCGAGCAGAAACATTTGCACCCAATTTATAGAAACTGAGTCTGCGCTCCATATTCCCTTTTCTGCAACACTAGGATTAATTTCAAATGTTTTATATGGAATTTTAAACAAGCGAAAACACAAAACATTTTTCATCCACAGTGTAAGGCTAACTTACACTCAGAAAAGCTCATAAAAACACAACCATTATCACTGTTTTTTTCTACATGTTGAAATTAGGTCAGGAGTCACAGGTATCGAGAATATGCTAATGTTGCTAACGTGGCTAACACTTCTAACGTGGCTATGTGTAGCAGTGCATCTCAACAACGTTGTTAGCGTTACTAACAACGTTAGCAGTTAGCGTAGACACAGTACCAATTTTGGGGTTAATACTTTAATTTTTCTTACATGTTCAGTTACAGGTTGGTATTTATAATATGCTAAGGAAATGAAGGATCTTAACGTGGCCAATGGGTGGCATTGTTGGACTGTTGTTTTTATGTGTTACTAAGGTCATTAGCATAGTCACAGTAAAGTTTGTTTTAGCGTTATCAGTTTGTTTTTTACTATGTGTTCAAATAAGGTTAGGAGTCACAGGTATGAAGAGTACGATAACGTGGCTAACGTTTCTAACATAGCTAACTCTTCTAACTTGGCTAGTGCTTCTAACTTGGCTACGCTTCTAACGTGGCTAACGCTTCTAACTTGGCTAACACTTCTAACGTGGCTAACATTTCTTACATTTCTTACATTGCTTCTAACGTTACTAACAATGCTATCACTTCTAGAATGCCTAACGCTACTAACGTGGCTAACACTACTAACGTGGCTAACACTACTAACGTGGCTAACACTTCTAACGTGGCTAACATTTCTAACGTGGCTAACACTTCTAACTTGGATAACGCTTCCAACGTGTCTAGCGCTTCTAACATGGCTAACATTTCTTACATAGCTAACGCTTTTAAAATGGCTAATGCTTCTAATGTGGCTCACGTTACTAACAATGCTATCACTTCTAGAAGGCCTAACGCTACTAACATAGCTAACACTACTAACGTGGCTAACACTACTAACATAGCTAATACTTCTAACGTGGCCAACGCTTCTAACGTGGCTAACGCTTCTAACGTGGCTAACGCTTCTAACGTGACTAACGCTTCTAACGTGGCTAACGCTTCTAACGTGGCTAACGCTTCTAACGTGGCCAACGCTTCTAACGTGGCTAACGCTTCTAACGTGGCTAACACTTCTAACTTGGCTAGTGCTTCTAACTTGGCTAGTGCTTCTAACTTGGCTAACACTTCTAACGTGACTAACACTTCTAATGCGGCTAACGTGTAAATGAGAAAAGTTTAACACTAGACCACTCGTTGATGGTGCGTCTTATTCTTCAGTGTGTCCAACACCTACTTCTTTAGAATCAAGTTAAACTCCAGGGAGCTGCAGTCAAACCTTCAGAAACATCTTTTTGTTTAACCCTTTAACACTGGAGCTGTCACCAGCAACACCAAATAACACGCGTCCTATGAACTACCCAAACTAGTTAACCAATGACGTAATTCCAACAGATTGTAACACAGAGAAATAAAGCTTAGGAAACCCAGAGTTGCATGGGGGTGCTAAGTTCAAAATCCAAAGAATTTCAGATTTGGAAGAAGACTGAAGCTAAAGCTCAGATGTTAGAGGGTCAAGCATAAAGTCTCACGTTGTTGCTGAGTGTTAAGCAGGAAGGCATTGTGGATTCAAACCCCCACTCTTCCACAAGGCCGCTGAGCAGTTGCTCTCTCTGCTCGTCTCTGCAGCAAGCGTTCAATGCCACGGCTGTGGTGCGTCACATGCGGCGACTGCAGCTCGGCAGCAGCATGAACAGCAGCATGGACGGCTCCAACCCCTCACGGCAGGGCCAGGTGCAGAGGCCGGCCCAAAACCAGAGCCAGACCGGCCAGAGCCAAAACCCCGCCCAGGTGGCGCAGAGCACCACCAGCACCGCCTGCAAAAACTCCACAGACAACAACACAGCAGCTACGCGCAAGGAATGTGAGTGGAGGTGACGGCGAGAAGGAATGTGATGGAGATGTGTTCTCAGGACTGATGATGGGGTGTCGAACTCAATCACACAAGAGGCCAAAATCCAAAACACACCTTAGGAATCACATGTATTAAACACTCTAAAACTACATTATAAAAACAAAACTTTTTAACATAATTATGAACTAGATATATAGCATTACCTGTGATAATAGTGTGAATGCAGTGAGATGATTTTGGCAGCTGAAGATGATGGTTTTGATGGCTGAAAATAGCTGGAAACACTGAAATTGATAGCCAGCTAAAATATTAACTAAATGCAAAATTAGCCTAAAAATGCAAAAAAAAAAAAAAAAAAACTTTAGTTTGCCAAAACAGCTAGCATGTAGCTGGAAAAAATAAAAAAACTTACTGAAACTGAAATAGCCTCAGAAAGAGAAAATCCTAAATTAACCAAAACAGCTAGTATGTAAATATTAGCCCAACTCCAAAACAGCCTAAAAAACTTTTAAAAAAAAGCTTAAATTAGCCAAAACAGCTAGCATGTAGCTGGAATATTAGCTAAACTCCAAAATAGCTTAAAAAATCTTAGTAAATGCTAAAATAGTCCAAAAAGCTAACAGAATTTCAATTTATATAACTTTGAAACTTTAACTTTTTAACATAATTAGGAATAATTAAAAGGCGGGAATATATAAACTTAAACCTTAAATAACTTTCAATACTTTACTCTCCATAAAAATATATTTTGTCAAAATTATACAAATTAGAAGTGAGAGTGAGATAACATTGGTTCATTAATAACAATAAAATAAAATGATCTGGAGGGCCGGATATTCGACTTTGACACATGTGCCTTAGTCATATGGGGGGGTGTTTTGTCTCTGAATGACCTCATGAACCCAGACATGGAGACGCAATTATTTTGTAGAAGTCTCTCAAATACATAAAAACTAATCGATTAACATCATCCATTTGTTCCGTAAGTTGTAAATGAGAATCACTGTCAGAGCTTCTGTGCAGTGGTGAGATAAAAACATTTAAGGTAGCTCCTCCACAAGCAGTGGGGGTAGCAGGTTAATGAACACACTTGGACAAGCAGCGATTTTGGTGAAAAATGCTAATTTGACGGACATATCAATGTAATCGTAGCATTTAGCTAACCGGCTGTCCTCAGATGTCTCCCAGGTCCGTTCACCGCCACCTCCCTGTTCTCCCCAGGCACACCTGCACCCGTCACTCCCTGCAGTCTGGCGTCCGCTGCTTCTTCTCCCGCTGCAGGGGCGGAGCTAAACCGCCCCCGCCCTTCTGCCGTCCCCGCCCCCGTCCTCACAGAGACCAAGTGACGCCAGGTCCCGCGGGGCGCCAGCTGGGAGGCCACAGCACTGTGAAACAGAGAGAGGGAGAGACGGAGGAAGACCGCGCTCTTCTTCGTCCTCCTCTTGGATGTGCCCCCCCACACACCCACCTCGTGCCCCGCCCTGCTCGAAGAAGAGCAGAGGACTGCACTTCCGCCCGCCCACCAACTCCAGCCGTAAGCCGACCGGCAGCGCGTGCAGCGTCCTGCAGCAGGAGATCCACCTCCTCCCTGTCCTGCTGCAGCGCCTCCTGCTGGCACCCCATGGTTCAGTCAGTCAACTTCCCTCCTGAATCTGGTCTTTCCTGCTCCTATTAAGCGTTTGCCAACTGGATCCTGTCATTTTTGTGCAATTGTTGTTACTTTAAAGGGTGCTTGTGCAACGCGTAGCATACATGTTCATACAATCATTCATTTGAACTCATTTATATCTAAGATTTTTATTTTATCTTAAAAGCCCTGTTACCGTATTTTCCAGAGTATAAGTCGCAAGAGCATAAAATGTCTAATCAAGAAGAAGAAGAAAACCATATATATGTCATTCTGGAATATAAGTCGCACTTTTGGGAGAAAAGTCTGACGTTTCAGAACAAAACCACCAAGCCCAGCATAGATAAAATAAATAAATACAAAAATTCTAATCTTTTGATCTGTATATGAAAAATATCAAAGTTTAAGAGGAAAACAATAAGATTCTATGTTTGTTTTGGACGACACTTCTTCTGCTGCTGCTGTCAGTTGCAAATACTCAGATACAGCACCCTCTAGTGGTTGGTCGAGGAAACAACCGCTAAAAGACAACCGATGTTTACTGGGAAAATAACAAATATTTACTTTAAAAACATAAATACATAACCACGAATAAGTCAATCCTGAGTACAAGTCGCACCCCTGGCTAAACTGTGAAATAAACTGTGACTTCTACTCCAGAAACTACGGTAATCATCACAGAATAAAAACGACTTGGTTTCTTAAAAAACATGTAGATACAATTCTTTTAAAGCCATTTCTCCTTTTTAATTCATTAAGAAAAGCTCTGCCGTCTAATTCAAGGCAAACATTGAAGCTACGTTCACACCGGGTTTGTGTGGTGCGTTCAAGAACACCTTGAGCGTGGGGTTTTTGAATGCTAAAGCCAGAACTGTGCGTCCACATAGACTTTATGTTGACAGAGGTCGTTGGAATGTTCGTTTCTGAGCCCAGTGTGAACGTAGCGTGACAGTTTGAGCAAGTGACAGTCAAAAAACTGCTTTACAATCAAGCTATTGACCGGAGATTTGGAGAGAAGAAATCCATCGTGAATTGAATCGGCAGTAGTTCCACGTCCTCCTTAAAAATATGCTTTTACATTTGTTTCCTTCATTTTTCTCCCACTGATTTGAATCCATCTTTAAAGCAGAGGCTGACTGTCTCCCAACTCTTGTTTACACACATTTTTTCTCCTTTATGAAAATGCTACACAGAGCACCTTTAAGACATTTTCTGTGCCTTACGGGCTTGTTTGTTCTCTGTTTGTGTGTGCTTGAAAAAGTGCTTTAAAGATACCATATGACTGTTGACATGTGACGAGGCAGGAAGCGCTTAATCGGTTTGTTTTTTCTCTCAGCGGCTCAGAAATGTTGTCAAACTAGCTGCCATGTACATATGTTTCACAGAGAGGGGCGGCTTGTTGTCTGAAATGTTTAATATTTGCTTTATAAAAGTTTATAACAATCACCCTTTAAGGGATGTTCATACAGGTTCCTAAGAAACATGCAGCCATGGAGAGAAGACGGAGCGCCACGGTTCTGCCTCAGATGGAGAATGTAGCGTCTCGTTTATGGTTCTGTGTCAAGCCAGTGAGCTGTGCCATAGTATTTAAAGCGTGCGGCGCATCACGTGTCGGAAATCTCGCTACGCACTTCCGGATACTCTGCTGTGGTGGCTACACTGCCCTCTTGTGTTCGGAAGCAGAAGCTTCTGGTTGGCGTGACGCAGAGCCATAGTCTGGGCTTTAGTTACTCAGTGTAAACAAATGCACCCAAAGGAGCCATACGCAGCAAGAGGTCGTCTCAAGATGGCTAAACCGGCATGAACACGGAGAACTGTTCTTTTCCTTTCTGATAAGCCATGGTCCAACCTTCCACTCGTGCAAAGCTGCACCCAGTCCAGAGTCCTCAGGGTATCTGCGGTCTGCACCAGCGCCCCAGGGGGCATGAAGACAGAGGACATGTCTCCATCTGAAAGGTGGAGCGGGGCTGTGGATGACACATCTCAAGGTTGTAGGAAATGTTTTTTCTTTTTGATGGGCTCAGTTCTGACGGGTCACATCAGAAGCAGCGGACCTGCTCACACGCATCAGAAGGTCCAGTTCAGTCAAGGCAGGCTTTGCTAATCCCTTTATCGTGAAATGTAGCCAAAGAGGATGATGTTCACCTGAAGGTTCCTGATGGAGAAGACGGATGTGAAAGTACCATTTTCCTCCTTTATTTTGAAAGATTTATTTTAAATGTTGAGTGGTTCATTTCAC